>PVIC010025228.1:0-25460 GCA_004025085.1 Thryonomys swinderianus
CTCCCTCCCTCCCTCCCTCCCTCCCTCCCTCTATCCTTTCTTCCCCTCTTCTCCCTCTTTTTCCTTGGAGTACTGGGAATTGAGCCTAGAATCTTTACCCTAATAACCTCTATCCCCATTTCTTAAAGACAAAGTCTTGCTGAGTCACTAAGTTGCCTGGGCTGGTCTTAAACTTAGGGGTCCTGCTGCATCAGCCTGCCAGAGTGATGGGATTAATAAGCGTGTGGTACCACACCTGGCTGGGCTATATTTCTTTTTTGGGAGGAAGTTTGATGTGAACTAAGATTTTTCGCAGAACTATATTAGCACTTCTTATTAAATATGTTCTCTACAATAAAAGTCTTATTACTATGTGTTGGCACCTAGAAAACAAAAGGCCAGGATTATGTCAGATAGCTATCAATTGAACTAAACTTGTTTTTAACAAGAAAATGTTATTTTTAGGAATTTTGCTTTTGAACTATTAAAAATCAGTGGAATTTAAAAAACATAAAAGATATATCTCTGTAAGCACTGTGTTTAAACAAAATGTACCGTTTTAAGTGAAAAAATGTAACATCTGTTTGTTTTTATTTGCCAGGGATCAGTACCTGTTCAAAAACAGACCCACAGATGGCCCTCCTAATTCATTTTATAGATCATTATACCCAAAGATTATTCAGGATATAGAGGTAACATTATGATTTATCTGTTTTATGGGCTCTTTGCACCTTGTTCTCAGTCTTTTATGTTGCCTTATTCTTTTTTTAAGTTGAGTTTTTTGGGGTAAATGTCACAATGTATTATCTGCAGCCATTCAGAAGAGGTCATGTCTTCTGCAAACTGTAATGTTTCTAAGACATGAAACCCTTCTGAAATGCTATCAGTCACTAATCCAAATACAGCTTTTTATTCTAATGTGATACATTTTCTAAAATTCAAAACCAAATTTTTAAGGTAATCATAGTTTTAAAATTTTTAAATTATCTCTTGAGAAGAAGGAACATTCACGGTTTCTTCTGTAAATTACCATAGCTTCTCATAAAAATCATTCTGAAATTATTCTAAATATTAGTTGTATAAGTTTTATAGAACAAATTATTCTCCTGTACCATTTTGACTTTGAATGTAACTTCCCCAGACCAGTAAAACTCTAAACTTGATGAGAAACATTAGAGATGTTTGATATTGTTCATGTGTTCTAATTAGTCTGCTTTCATTATTGAGCACTTTTTCTCAAACCATACATACACAGGCATACACAGGCATTTCTCATTAACTCTTTCACATGTGTTCCTGGCTAGTCTTGGTTACTTCACTATTTCCTCCTGGCAAAAAAGCCCAGCCTTCACTGGGCAAGTCTGCATCTCCCATAAAGTTACACTCTGCTCCCCAAATGTGAAGCAGTCAGTCATCTCTCTAGATGATGGACATGAAAGTCATTGCGCCAAAATTCCTTAATGGAGAAACATGTGTTTTTTTAGATCCCATTTTCTGAACCCCCTTTTCAGTCAGATGTGAACTAATGGAATAATTCTGCTTTGACTGGAACATCATGATTTAAAGCACAAACCTTTTTTTTTTTTGAGTATTCTGTTCTGTAACCCAGAATGTAACCTTACAGGGAGGGTTAAATAATTGAATATCCTGAAGTTTAGGTATTAATGGTTCCCTAATTAATGGCAATTCATAACTTAGAATAAATTGTCCTTGCAATTAGTAGGTGAGTGTTAGTAGGTAAAATTTAGAGTTAAGTTTAATCTTTGATCAGGGTATGTGTATATCATGGAAGGGGGGCTGTGTCTGACTTTAAATAGGTACTAAGAAATTGCTTGTATACAGGTCTTCGATATATATTACTTTCTGTGTTTTAGGGGTAGGGAAACTTTATAAAGTATTTCCAAGTTTCCTTAAATGACTTCATCAGGCTGTTTATTTGAAAAAGAAAATGCTTAACTTCAGTCAGTAATATATAGGAACTCTGGAAGAACTTTGATCAGGTTGAGGATTTGGTGACATAGCTGATTTTATTTAATCTTCTTGACTACTGTTATAATTGACAGTGTGAACTCTGTATCCTGTGGTACGACAGTATGTGACACCATATACCATAACTGTTTCCTTAGGCTAAAATAATATTTTGTAGTGGAGGAGGCAGATGTGAGGGGAAACAGAGCCATGGGGGGAACCCTATTTGATACAAAACTTCTGCATCATGGTGGTCTTCCCAGTGGTTCTTAAAGTGTGGTTTCAGAAAACCCACTAGTTGGCCACAGGAGTCTCCTCCAGAGTTTTGCGGTCTAAATTTCTTAGTATAAGGAATGATGTTTATAGTTTAGTATATTCACTAATAGTAATAGTGACAAAAATAATGTACTACTAATAGAACATTTACTTGTGCCAGATACTTTGTTTAGCATTTTATAATACATTTTCTCAATGAACATTCTGGCCAAAACCTGAAAAGTAGGTCAAGTCCTTATTTAAAGTTGAAACACAGACTGAAAAAGGTTAAATGACTTGATGTGGAGAACACAGCCAGTGAGGAATGGTGTCTGATATCAACCTTGTACTCTTCCATGTAAGTTTCTTAGGGATCACTGGTACTACCCCAGAAGTGTTCTTTGCCTCTGCTGTGGGGGTATGCCTTTTTCTGTCCAAGACACACATACATGTAGCAAGTTCTTTCAGTGATCCATAGATCAGATAAATGAGAAATTGTCACAAACTTGGCTCTTCGCACATGGCAGGTGTGAAACTCTCATAATCAGAATGTAGTAATAACTGGTGCCCTTGTGGTATAACAGGAACTGTGTTGGGTGATTTGCATAGATTATTGCATTTAAGTTTAACAACAGTGTACATATTATTATCCTTACTGGTATAAAGGAAACAGATTAAAGGTTTAGAACTTGCTACATAGTTAAACTGATGAGAATTAATTTGAGGTCTGTGTAGTTCTAGGCTTACAGTTGTTATTTTCAAAGTGGAAAATTGAAGAAATGAGGAAGAGAAAGTCATGATGTTTTATGTCTACAAAATTTCAGCTTGGTTTTCTCATCTTCCACCAAGTATAAGAATACTCTGTGACCTTTACTGCTAGCTGAAAAAAGGCTATGAGTTAAGATAAGATAAGTTGGCCTTGTTCTAGTCCAGTTATGGGAAAGGTGCCGCTTTCAAGCGTTTTAAGTACATTGTCAAAAGATAAATTGACACCCGGAATGTCAAGTGCAGCACCCCCCTTCCCCTCAAGCTCATTACAGCCTCAGAGGTGAGAACTCTTGAAACAGACCAATGTCCTGAATTGGGCTCTTCTCCCTTGCCTTTACAGTGTAGTGACAAACTCTTCATGTGATACACGTCTTTTCCTCACTGGAATAAAGGTTTTGATCCATTCTTCTAAGAGACCATCAGGAAACTGATCACGCCTTTTAATTGTATTGTATCACACCTTTTAATAAACCATATTATATTTAAAGAAAGTAGGGAGCTTTTTTGTGGTTTGAAAACTTGATATTAACATTGTCTTGACCAGAAAATGCTGAAACTTGCCCACCCACCCAGTTGTGTTTAGGCTTCTAAAAATAATGTTATTTCTCCATACTCAGACATCTGTTTTCACTCTATTGCCAATTTAAATGCTGCTGTATACTCTGTGTATCATGGCCACTTTCCCAGTATTTTGAAAATTTGCGCAGGGTAAGGGGATTTTACAAGTTCTGAAAAACATGAAATATTCCTCAACAGTAGCCATACCACATGATGGCTAAGGGAAAGGGCAGGTACCCACATAATTAAAGAGGTGCACCTGTGTATGACTTTTGTGTTCCTGGTGCTGACATTAATCAAGTAGTTGAATTCACTTGAAGGCTGTGCACCTTCCCAGGAACACATCAGGTCACTCAGGTGATCAGCATTAAATATCCATGTAGACACAATGCCTGGAAATTTGGTGAGAGTGTTGGTGGTGGTGTTTGTTTTTGGGAGGAAGCTGGGTTTGTCTTGTTTTTGTTTCTTTGCTCACAGCCCACTGTTGTGTCAGTATTCTCCATGCCCTTCTCATGGATAACCTCCCTTAATCTTTTTTTTTGTTGTTGTTGTTTTTGTTTTGTTTTTTGTTTTTTTGAGACAGGGTCTCGTTTTGTAGTTCAGGCTGGCTCTGAGCTCACTATGTAGTCCAGGCAAGCCTTGAACTCAGCAATCCTCCCGAGTGCTGGGATTACAGGCGTGAGCCACCACGCCCGGCAATCTTTTTTTTTTTTTTTTGAGACAGGGTCTCACTTTGTAGTTCAGGCTGGCCCTGAGCTCACTATGTAGCCCAGGCAAGCCGCCGTGAACTCAGCAATCCTCCTGTCTCTACCTTCCGAGTGCAGGGATTACAGGCGTGAACCACCATGCCTGGCACTGTGGTATGTGGCATTGATGGCTGGTGGGCGTGAGTCTCCACACCCAGCATTGTATGTGGTTACCAGGGATCGGGATCAAACTCAGGGCCTTGCGCTTGTGAGGCAGGCGCCAGAACCACTGAGCTAATCCTCCGGCCCACCTCCCTTAATCTTTATAGGCATAACCTCCCTTAACCTTTAAGGGAGGTTTGAGGGTGTAGATGTTACTCTTCCCGTTTTTTTACAGAGGAGGAAACTGCTCTTTAGATCGTCCGAGTTAACTGCCAAGACTGCTCCTTGGTCTGGGTATTTTCTGCCACAATGGCTGGCCTGCCAGGCTTAAAGATCTGTCTTCCTACAAAAGACCTGGCCGAGGCCGTTCAGGAAGGGCTGAGGTTGTCGCACACACGTGGTGGCAGTGTCAGCAGGGACTGCTGCTGTCTGCCTGGGCGGCCTTGGGAGTGAGGAGAGCACAGTCTCAGAGACGCCTGGGCGGCCACACAGCCAGCTGTATCCCTTGATCTGCTTCCAACAGCTTACACTTGTCTTAGGATTCAGGGACCTAATGAATTTTTTTAATGCTTTTAATTAAAAATGTTTAAAATTGTAGTCCTGGAAAGTCAACCCAGGGCATTGTGCCTGCCAAGCAAGTCCTCTACCACTAATGAAGTTTTCAAAATAGGCTTAATTGGGAACTTCCTCTTCTGACCCAATATGGATTATTTCTAAGTTTTCTTTTAATTCACAGTGTATTTTAGAAAAAAATTAGGCTTTTTATAAGGATTGAGAAGCCCACTCATTTTTTGACTTCCATTCAGTTTAGAATCAAAGTGTGATATCTAGTAGAGCTTTTAAACAGTCCTGTCCTCTAGTTTTTGTTTGAGGGTTGTCAGGAGATAATCTCTGTGTAATCTTTTCAGGGACTGACTTATCATAGGCTGAAAGTCCAACCTTATCCAGGCTCCCTCTTTAGTCCTCTAGTGTTTCTTCAAGGATTTACGTGGAGGAAAAGATTGTGGCCAGCTCACCTAGCTCTAGAAAATAGAAGTGGGGGAATATAGGAAACTTCCCCTATTTCTTTTTTTTAAAAGAAAATATTTTTTTTCAAACTCATATATGATAGTTGATACACTTTTTCTATTCATTGAAAGAGTATATAGTAAGAAAACTACTTATGAATTCAATAACATTTTAAAGCAGTTATGTATGTTTTAAACCAAAGAGCAGTTATATGAACTTAAAAACAGTACCTCATATATGTAAGAAAGGTTATATATTCATCTTGGTAATACTTGGGGTTTATACAGAATCATACAATTCTGTATTAACTCTGATAGTTTATAAGTTCAGGGGTGTCACCTGAATGTGGGCAACTATCACTCCGTGTCTAAGCCTTAGAATGGTTTTGTTATCAATGTGTCTTGCCCCTAAGTCAGAATTTTCCTGGGATGTTTAGCATGCCAATGTGGCAGGATTGCCATCTGAAATATATTATTTCTCTAAATAATAATACATAGTATCAGTACATTTTGTGGAGTACAGAAGTATACTGCCTTCAAAATGAGTGAATGTGATTTATTAGCTGTCAACAGAACTAGTAATTAAGTGCTTATTGTGAGGGTGAGCTTTTAGCTACTCAGAGCTTTTAAGCTATATCTTAAACTGAGTATAACCAGTTACTGTAGTCCCTTTTTTTTTTTTTCTAATTTCAGAAACCAGGAATTCAGACTTTTAGAGGAGATAGTGTATCTTTGAGTTCTGAAAAATCCCTCATGTCTGCCACCCAGGACAGGTCTTCTAGTGCTTTGGACGTAACTGGCCTCCTCATTAATCTTAGTCCAGTGATCTCATGCTAGATTCTCTTGATCTCCCTCAAGTCTTGCAGCACACAGAAGTTTTATCACTTGCTTGGCACTACTTTTTATCTGAATTGTACCAGATCTTATGTTCTGTGCTCACTACCTCAGGAGGGGGGGCCATAGGAAAAGCATGGAGTGAGTTATAAAAAACTGGTTTTGATTTCCACCCAGTCCAGTTATTAGTTTTGTGGTCTCAGACAAGTTAGACTCTGTCCTTGTTTATTAAAGGGAAATAATGAAAATTTCCTTCCAAATATATCAGGTTGATCTCTAGCCAAATACATTTAGATTGAAGTTCCAATGGTCTTTGATTTATGATGGGATTGCATTGTTATTTGAAAATACCATAAGTTGAAAATGCACTGAATTCACCAAACTTTACCAACACCTTATCAGCACAGTACCCTTCAGAGTTTGAGTTGTTTCTCTCTGTGATCATTTGGCTGACAGGGAACTGTGGTTGACTGCCGCTGCCCAGCCCTACAGATGGCCAGCCAGGGAAAGGAAAGCACAGTTTGTGTGGAAGGTGCACTGCTTTCACACTATGAAGCTAAAAAACTGTACGTCAGAGGCTGTGTGGGGATAAAGTTCTAGATACTAAGTCTAAGTACCAGAGAAAGGCCTCATTTGAATGTAGGATGTTTTCTGTTTCTGCTTTTTAAGAATAGTACCTAATACCAAGCACACAGCCTGGAATATACTAATATCTCTGTAAATGTTACACAAGTAGGGGGAAAATGAGAAACCAGGGCTGAAATATGCCATTCTGATGGGAGATTAAAAATGAAAACCAAATTTTTTCTGTATATCATGTACAGCATCATGTGTAGCTACAGCATCTGTTTTCAGAGATTTGGGTACTTTTGTTAGATACATAGATTTTGAGTATATACTTAATGGTGGCTACAGACTTTTGCCAATTTTTTTTTTTTTTTTTTTTTTTTTGAGACAAGGTCTTGTCTTGTAGTTCAGGCTGGCCCTGAGCTCACTATGTAGCCCAGCTAAACCTCGAACTCAGCAATCCTCCTGCCTCTGCCTCCCGAGTGCTGGGATTACAGGCATGAGCCACCACGCCCAGCTTTTGCCAAATATTTTAATTGGCATTAGTAAGTGACCCAATGAGATATTATTTATTTGTATGTTTTGGGTGCAAATGACATTCTTTAAACATATTGAATTTTGTCTAGGCCATTTCAGACCTAACCCAAAACTCACTGGAAATCCTGTGATAAATAGATGGGCAGGGAAAATTTGAGAAAAAACATTGTTGGGCTAATGTCTTACGTGGAAAAGAGCATGACTCCTTTCCACAGACAGTTATGCAAACCCAGATCTGGATATCAGTGGTATGCTGCTTCTGGAAACAACCCTGAATTTGGAAGCCTAATAGAAGAGTTGATTCACAAAAACTCATCTCGTCTCCCTTTTCCTCTAGACTATAGAATCTAACTGGCGGTGTGGACGACACAACTTGCAGAGGATTCAGTGCCGCTCTGAAAATAGTAAAGGTGTCTACTGTTTACAGTATGATGACGAAAAGATTATCAGTGGCTTACGAGATAATTCTATTAAGGTGAATGACTACATTTTGCATGAATTATTTTTAGAATCATGGTTATGTGCCAGACACTAGATATGACAATCTTTCCATTTACTGCAGATTGGTTTTATCTGTTCCACTCAACTATGGCAGCCCCCAGGGTGGTTCTGAAACACCCAAGCCAGAGCGTTTCTCTATAACTAATAAAGGCCCTGGCTTGTCTCACTTCTTACCTTCCTCTTAAGTGTACTCACATTCTGCCTTTTCTAGTTAGGTGTAAGTAGAAACTGTCCCAGTATCCCAGGGCTTGTGATTACTTTGCTGACTGGTCAGACTATAACTGGTTTGCCTGGAAGTCAAAGTCATCACCTTTTATGGTTTTCAAGAAGGGCTCAGATGATAAAATGAAAAGTAATAAAGTGATTTACTTTGTTCTCACTTTAAAATAGTTGATGTGCTGGATTATTTTTCCATGTTTAATCTACTTCCTGGCTGAACTGACAGTTGGTTTTACATTGTTTATAGCTTATTTCCTCATGTTTAAGAAAACACTGAATGTATACTAAGTGGGTTTTTTTTGGGGTTGCACATAAGAAAGTTTGCTGTTTGGTGTAAAGCAGACTCATAGAGGTGTACAACTATTATAAAGATACGGAACAGTTCTTTTATCCCAGCAGATGCCCTTGTCTTGTTCTGTAATCACACCTCTTCCCACCTTCCTCTCCCCATGCCCTGGAAACCAACCATCTTTTCTTCCATCCCTATTTTATTTTATTTTTTATTATTTTTTTTCCTGAATGTTTTATCAGTGGATTTGTGTAATATGCAAACTTTTAAGTGTGTTTCTTGTATTTAGTATAGTGCATTGAAGATACATCCATGTTGTTCATTCCTTTTTATTGTTGAATAGTACTTTTTTTTTGGGTACACTACAGTGTGCATATCCATTTAATATTTCAGGGGCATTTGAATTGTTTACAATTTCTGACAGCTGTGACTAAAACCATTGTAAATCCATGTGTGTAGGTTTTTGTGGGATTGTGGTTTTCAGTTCACTTGAGTATAAAAACCTGTGAGTAGATTGCCCACTTGTATGGCGTGATATCTTTGCAATTGATGGTGACATTTTAGGCATACTACCAAAAGCACAATGAAAGAAATAAGCTAGAATTCATTAAAATTAAAAATTTGTGCTCTGTTACATACACTATCAAGAGATAAGAAAATAAGTTGCAGATTAGAAAAATAATTTGTAAAAGACATTTCTAAAAACCATTAAAACTCAACAATAAGAAAATAACCACATGAAAAATGGGCAAAGGCCTTAGTAGACACCTCCTCAAAGAAGATATACAGATGGCAACTCAGCATGTGTAGAGACGTGCCACACCATATGGCACCAGGAAAATGCAAATTAAAACAACAATGAGATAGCACTACATATCTATTAGTATGGCTAAAATCCAGAACACTGACAACACCAAATGTTGGCAGGGGTGTGGAGCAACAGGAACTCTTCATTTTTTGCTCCTAGAAATGTAAAATGGTACAGCTACTTTGGAAGGCAGTTTGGCAGTTATTACATAACAAAACATACTCTTACCATATGATCCAGCAGTTGTACTACTTACTATTACTCAGAGGAGTTGAAAACTTCTGTCTTCTCAAAAACCTGCACATAACAGCTTTATTCATAATTGCCAAATTTGGCAACAACCAAGGTGCCCTTAATAGATGAGTGTGTATATGTATATGTATGTATGTGTGTGTGTATTTTATATATATATATATATATATATATATATATATATATATATATATATTCTAGATAATGGAATAATTCTTACCACTAAAAGGGAATTAGATTAATAAGCCACAAAAGACATGAAAGAACCTTAAATGAATATTTCTAAATTAAAGCAGCAGCCACTCCAATGTGGTATAGTTTCCAACTCCAAGACATTATAGAAAAGACAACTACAGAGATAGTAAGAGAATGGAAAAAAAGTACCCAGAGTATGAAAACAACTATTACCAACATTTACTCCCTTTTTCTTTTACAGTCAGTTATTATGTCATCAATTTTTATTGTGATTCTTAGATGATGTTTAACTTTAATAAAACACTATACTTCCTCATTTAAAACTCTTAGTAGTTGGATGTGGTGGTGGCTCACATCTGTAATCCCAGCACTTAGGAGGCAGAGACAGGAAGATTGCCATGAGTTCAAGATGAGGACAGGCTACATAGTGAGTTCAGGGCCAGCCCAAACTACAAAGTGAGTCTCAAAAAACTGAAACAGAACAAAACAAAAAACAAAACTCCTAATAGTTTACCTTGGAATTTTTCTGACATGTTGAATGCCATTTGTTGTGTGTACACACACACACACACACACACACATACACACACACACACCCTGTTGGTGATTGAACCCAGGGCCTTTGTACAGATCTGTTTTCCCATCCCTTTGTAAAATTTTTTATTTTGAATGGATTCTCACTAATTTAGTAAAGTTGCTCAGACTGGGCTGGAATTTTCAGTCCTCCTGCCTGAGCCTATGAGAGTACCAAGAGGTTACAGCTCCATGGGGTATACATTTTTACAGGATCTTAATAGATGTTGTTACGTTGATTTTCAGAGGAAGACCTAACTTTTCACAGATTTTATTTAAATGTTTCCTTTATAAGACTAGGTAAATATGAGTACAGTAGTTTAGAGTTGAAGTTAAACAAAATAATACATCTATTTTGGAAGTTAATTCATATTGCCCCGTTCATTTCTCACCTTTTAAATATTGCATTTCTCTTATTTACTCTAACACAGGTGTGTTTTATGATTCAGAATACAAGGGGTGACAATAAAAATGTGATACATAAATCACTGTTTGTGGTTGATCTTGTCTCAATAGATCTGGGATAAAACTAGCCTGGAGTGTTTGAAAGTATTAACAGGGCACACGGGCTCTGTGCTCTGTCTTCAGTATGATGAGCGTGTCATTGTTACTGGCTCTTCAGATTCTACAGTGAGGTGAGTGAGCTGCTTCATTATTCTGACCTTAAACCCTTCTACAGGGAAACTGAGGTACACAGTATCTTCGGGGTCAACACATATGTACTTTGAACATACTGTTACTTGCTTATTTCAAAACTATTTTGATGTAGATGCATTTGAGCAATGTAGACAGAAAAACTAATTTTTAAGTGTGTTCTGTTTCTCTTGTCAAAAGTTATAGAGATGGGTCAGGGATTTAGCTCAGTGGGTCCAGTACCTGACTTGCAAAAGTTAGAGATGACTGTCTACTTTCTATAAAAACACATGGCCTGGGCTGGAGGGTTAGCTCAATGGTTCCGGTGTCTGCCTCGCAAGCGCAAGGTCCTGAGTTCGATCCCCAGTAACCACATACAATGCTGGGCGTGGAGACCCCCACCCACCAGCCATCAATACCACATACCACAGAGCTGGGCATGGTGGCTCACACCTGTAATCCCAGCACTCGGGAGGCAGAGACAGGAGGATTGCTGAGTTCGAGGCTTGCCTGGGCTCCATAGTGAGCTCAGAGCCAGCCTAAACTACAAAGAGAAACCCTGTCT
This sequence comes from Thryonomys swinderianus, assembly GCA_004025085.1. Classification (NCBI taxonomy): domain Eukaryota; kingdom Metazoa; phylum Chordata; class Mammalia; order Rodentia; family Thryonomyidae; genus Thryonomys; species Thryonomys swinderianus. Next base: position 11,357 of record PVIC010025228.1, read on the forward strand.
CAAAAACAAAACAAAACAAAACAAACACATGGCCTATGTGAGGCTTCCTTTCTCCGCTTTCTCTAGAGCCTGTAGTCCAGAGCAGAGAGGAAGGAGGCAGCTGTTTTAGGGTCATGTGGCTGCTCTCTCACCTACAAATAGTGAAAGAATCAATTTCCAAACACTTCTGAGGGGCACAGAAGAGAGCCAGAGTATGCTAGATGTTTTGTGTAAGTTAAATTCTCGTGTCAGTCTTTGCAAGTAGGTAGATGCTATTTTCATTTTTACAGATAAATTAAGAATTTAAGACTAGAGAATTAATTTTCAGATAATATATTTAGAATCACACAGTACATTTTGAACCTTGAGTTTTATCAGTTTAAGACTGTTTAATATTGACCAGGGGCTTTAGCTCAGGGATTCTGGCCCTGGCAAGTGCAAGATCATGAGTTCGATCACCAGCACACACACAAAGAAAGGACTATTAATAGCCTGTCAACTAGTGGAAGCTAGTTTTGTGTAGCCACCCCAGGAACAGAGGGACAGAGTTGAAGACAGTATTGCTCTGTAGTGGAAGGAAAGCAGTGATTACTAGTTGGGCATTGTGAAAGTAGAACTGATACCCACTGTTCCATTCCTGGAGACCAGTATATCTCCCCACCCTGATGAGCTTTGAACCGGGTAGTGGTAGGTCCAGCATAGTGTATGTTGTGCAGGGAAGGCTCAGCCGGACTGCTGGTGGGTGGGAAGGCCTGGGAGCAGAGGGAAATGTTTTCTCTGACTTAGGGACTTGGAAAGGATTGTTTTACAGTCACACCTAGGAGGCTGGAATAGTAGGAGCTCAGTCTGTCCTTGGATTCTCATGTTTCTGCCTTTTCATTTCTCTTAACTTAGTTTTGGTTACTAGTCTGGCTGAACCCCTGGACTCTTTATCTACCTGCACACGACATATACTATGGTTTCCCTGACCCAGTGCCTCCAAACCGTTAAATTCTGCTACAGAGCACATCTCTGTTTTAAAGATGTGTTTTTTCCTCCTGCTCTCTGAGAACTTGTCTTTATAGGGAGGTTGGGCTACAGAAAAGCTCAGACTTCTCTGGACAACCCCATAGCTCAACCATGGAGCCACTGGGAGACCTTAGCTTTGTTCACAGGCCAAACACAAGAAACTTAAACTTGAGACCATCCTCAATCCTCAGCTGTTGGACTTCCTTCTTCCTGGTATCTCTGACAGCATGTTTCCTTGAGGAATTATTTTTGCCATCAGCACAAGCCTGCGTATGGGAGCACCAAAGAAACGTGAGCCCATTCTGAATTAGCTACCTTCTCTGAAACCTCATTAGCAAGGGTAGTACTGCTGAAGTCCTCTCGAACATATACCAGGAGCGTTAAGCATTTACCTAAACACGTTAAGAGCAGACCAAGAACTCAGTCACCAGAGTCTTTCCTTGGCTGCTGTATGATTCAATGTCCCACATTTTTTTTTTTTTTTTTTTTTTTAGACAGGGTCTCGCTTTGCAGTTCAGGCTGGCCCTGAGCTCACTATGGTGCCCAGGCAAGCTGCCACGAACTCGGCAATCCTCCTGTCTCTGCCTCCCGAGTGCTGGGATGACAGGCGTGAGCCACCATGTCCGGCATTAATGTCCCACATTTTTGTCCTCCAGAGTCTGGGATGTGAACACAGGTGAAGTTCTGAACACACTGATCCATCACAATGAGGCTGTGCTGCACTTACGCTTCAGCAATGGACTGATGGTGACTTGTTCCAAGGACCGCTCCATCGCTGTGTGGGACATGGCTTCTGCCACTGATATCACTCTCCGCCGAGTCCTGGTTGGCCACCGTGCTGCTGTCAATGTAGTAGACTTTGACGATAAGTACATCGTGTCTGCCTCTGGCGACAGGACCATCAAAGTAAGTGTGTTTATAGTCATAACTCTCCCTACCCTTCTTTGCAACAAGCTTATTCCAACCTGTTACCCGGCAAGATCTCCATTCTTCTCCATTTGTGCTCATGAACTCTTGAGAACCTCCTACCCAATGTGCTTCCAGTCGCAGGCGAGACTGGAGAAAAAGTTCTGGGTCTAGAATGAAGGACAGTGGTCAGTTTTGTGCAGTGACATTGTTAGAAACTTTGTGAGGAGAAAGAGAGTTCACTGGCTGAGCATGTTTTATGGGTGAGCAGCTTCATGGTGGCCTTTTGAGAGGGGTATTGCCTGTTTACCAGTGTGGCTCAGAGAGGAACTGTGTGGGAGTTCACACAGCCATGTTGTGGCAGAGCTTAGTTTTGACGTATTCTCTTAATTTTGAAGGTTTACCATGCTGCAGATCTTGAGATAGATGCTGGAAAAATAGGGATTAAACAAGATAGGTCCCTGGCTTCAAAAACCTCAGCATGTAGTCAGTTTCAGATAGGCAGCAAGAGTTGCAATTTAAGATGACCTCAGGGTTGGTAGATCCATTTCTGATTCTAGTGTCCATATTACCACTAGAAAATTAATTTAAAATTTTCTTTATTTTTGAGACTAGGATCTCACTATGTAGTTCAGGTTGGCCTTGAACAACATAGCCCAGACTGTTCTTAAACACATGGTGATCTTGACTGCTAGGATTACAGGCATGTGCCGTCTTGTGTGAAACCTTCTGTTAAGTTTTAGCTTTCTTACATTTTTATAATAGTTTTACTAAGATATGACTTCCTTATCATAGGTTTAACATTTTTAAACGTACAGTTCAGTGGTCATTGGTATATTCATAGTGTTGTATGGCATATATAGTTTCACTACTACATAGTTTCAGAACATTGCATCACATTTTTATCTGAGCTACCTTATACCCTGTTTTAGTTACTTGCTCTAATTCCTGAGGCAAACTACCCAACACTCAGAGTTAAAAGAGGAAAGGTTCATGTCACAGTTTGTGGAGGTTTCAGTCTGTAGTCAGCTGCCTCAAAGACTGGGTGGCCTGGCAGAGGGGCACCATAGAGGAGAAGCATCTCATGGCATGGCGGGGCAGGCAGTAGGGAGCCTGCTACCTCTTTTATCCCAAACAGGCTACAGACCTGTTAGGTGGTGCCATCCACATCCAGAATTATACTAATACTTGCCAGTGGACTAATATATAGTATTGCACACCATTGATTCCAATGTCACACAGCCTAGATCCAGCCAGTTCTGAAAAGCCTCACTAAGGGTGCATGAGCCTTTGGCAAAACATACCAATAGTATGCAGTCTCCACCTTCTTCTCCTAGCACCTGGCAATAGCTAATCCATCTTCTGTCTCTAGAGATGGCCTATTCTACACATTTCATATATAAAAAGAATCATATGACACATGGCCTTTTGTGTCTGGCTTTTTTCACTTAGCATGTTTTCAAGGCTCATACATGTACACATCAGTACTTCATTCCTTCTGATGAGCAAATAAAAGTCATTGTTGGGCCCAGGGATTTAGCTCAGTGGTTCCAGCGCCTGCCTGGCAATAGCAAGGTCCCTAGTTCAATCCCTGGTACCACATATCACAGTGCCAGGTGTGGTAGATCATCCCTGTAATCCCAGTACTGTGGAGACAGAGTCAGGAGGATTGCTGTGAGTTCAAGGATAGCCTGGCTACATAGTGAGTTCAGAGTCAGCCTGAACCCCAAAGCAAGACCCTGTCTCAAAAACTTAAAAATTAAAAAAAATTTTTTTAAAAGTCATCGTGTCAATGTACTGTATTTTGTTTAATCACTTTTCAGTTTACATTTTAGTTGTTTTCAATCTTTGGCTATTATGAGTAATGCTGCTATAAACATTTGTATACAAGGTTTTGCACGTTTGTTTTCAGTTCTCTTGGGATAGTAACTCTGTGTTTAACATTTTGAGAAACTGCCAAGCTGTTTTCCAAAGTGGCTGCACCATTTTATAATCCTATTGGTGGTTAGGAGTGCTGGAACTCCTTCACAGAACTGTTTTTTAAGGAACAGCACAGTATGGTGTTCTGATGCCTGAGAAATAAGACTATACTGGATCAAACTTTAGATTGGGTAGTTTGGAAGCCGAACAGCTAGCATTCAGGTGCATTAATTTTCCTCACACTCATCAGTTAGTACAAGACCAGTGCCTGGAAGTAAAAACAGCTCTTTCCAGCCTGACAAACTTCTCCATATTATTACCAGTACTTGTTATTATCTGTCTTTTAAAATACCAGCTGTCTTAATGGGTGTGTAGGAGCACTTTTTGTGGTTTTGCTTTGTATTCCCTAATGACTACTAATATAGGACATCTTTTCATATACTTATTGGTCATTTGTATGCCTTCTTCGGAGAAATGTCTCTAGAAATCGTTTGCCCATTTGAAAAATTGAGTAATTCCTTTTTAAATTATTGAGTTATAAAGTTTTAAAAACATATTGGATACAAGTCCTTGATTAGATATGTTATTTGCAAATACTTTCACTCTCCAAGGGTATTGACTTTATGGTGTTCTTTATGGTGTTCTTTGAAGCATAAATTAATTTAAATGTTGTCCCACTTCTTAAAACTAATTAGTGAATTAATTTCTTATTGGAGATTGAACCCAGAGCCTTCACAATGGGCTACATCTCCAGCCCTTTTTATTTTGTTTATTTATTTTTTATTTTTAAGATAAGGGTCTTGCTGGGCCGGAGGGTTAGCTCAGTGGTTCCGGCGCCTGCCTCACAAGCGCAAGGTCCTGAGTTCGATCCCTGGTAACCACGTACAATGCTGGGCGCGGAGACTCACACCCACCAGCAATAAATATCACCACCACAGGGCCGGGCATGGTGGCTCACGCCTGTAATCCCAGCACTCGGGAGGCAGAGACAGGCGGATTGCTGAGTTCAAGGCTTTCCTGGGCTATATAGTGAGCTCAGAGCCAGCCTGAACTACAAAGTGAGACCCTGTCTCAAAAAAAAAAAGATAAGGGTCTTGCTAAGATGCCCAGTCTGGGCTCAAACTTGCTATCTTCTTGAGGGGAAAACACTTTGTTGTTGTTGTTGTTGTTCTTGCAATATTTAAGAAGCAATTGTCTAATCCCAGGTTAAAAAGATTTACTTCTCTGTGTGTTCTTGTACTAAACATTGTATGAGATAATGGATCCAATCTCTTCCTTTCTTTTTTTTTTAGTGTAAATATCCCATTCAACGAAAAATGCAGCTGGCCTAATAATTCACAGCACTGCAGTTGCTTTGTATGTCTTCAGTATATGCTTTCGGCATTTCCATTCAGTTTTATCACTGAGCAGTCAAGAGAATTTTATACTGTCCAATCAGTCTCCCAGTTCCAATTTTGAGTAAGAAGAGGCCATGTGTTTTTTTTTTTTTTTTTTTTTTTTTTTTTTTTTTTTTTTTTTTTTGAGACAGGGTCTTGCTTTGTAGTTCAGGCTGGCCCTGAGCTCACTATGGAGCCCAGGCAAGCCTCAAACTCAGCAAACCTCCTGTCTCTGCCTCCCGAGTGCTGGGATGACAGGCGTGAGCCACCACGCCTGGCACTGTGGTATGTGGTATTGATTGCTGGTGGGCGTGAGTCACCACGCCCAACATTGTATGTGGTTACTGGATCCAACTCAGGACCTTGGTGCTTATGAAGCAGGCGCTGGAACCACTGAGCTAAATCTCCGGCCCAAGGCCATGTTTTATAAGCACATAATATGGTCATTCTTATAAACTGTACTCCCATGTCGAAAGGTGAATTGTAGGAAGACTTGCCTACACCTGTTCATAGGAACACTGCTGTTGGTCCTGCAGGTCTGGAGCACGAGCACCTGTGAGTTTGTGCGCACTCTTAATGGGCACAAGCGTGGCATTGCCTGTCTGCAGTACAGGGACCGTCTGGTTGTCAGTGGGTCATCAGATAACACCATCAGGTGAGTGTACATTAGGGTGCTGACAGCAGGCTTGCTTTCGCCATAGTGTTTCATCTATTTCCCAGGGCTGAGGCTCAGAAGACTCAGAATAAATGTGATGCTTCAGATAAGAAAAGCTTAGGTGCATTTACAAATCTGTTTGGCTCTGTGCACACCCTGAGTGTTCTTCCAAGGGTCCCCAATACACAGTTTTGTAACCTCCACTTCACCCTGGGTCACTTAATACCAGCGTGCCTCCAAGCAGTCTGGGGTGCTCCAGCCTGACTCACTCTGCTCTCCCTCACTGTGAGCCCTCTTCCTCCTAACAGGTAGCAGTGCTTCCAATTTCTCTCTTCCCAAGACTGTACTACAGAATCATCCTCTCCAGCTTGTTTCTTTTATAATTTCCCCTTTTTCTTTCTAACACTCAGTCTCTCAGATTTTTAATAAATATGATTTGGGACAATATTTTGTATATTATTAAGAACACCCCTTAAATATCTATCTAATTATCCCAAGTCATTTTTTTCCCACTATTCCAGTACATTCTAGTACCTCTAGAGAAGCAGCAAATTTTGAAATTTAAAACTAAACTGCCTAAAATCTAGGTAAAAAGAAGAAATTCAAGATTTTGTTTTAAAAGGCAAGTAAGCAAACAAGCTATACTGCTATATTTTTCCTTTTATAGGCCTTTTGTTTTTAATTCTAATAGTGCTGTGATATAAAATTGTAGGTTTTCTTTATCATTTTAAGTTTTAAGATTGATTTTATACTCATGCTTTGTGGTATTGCTTAACTGATTATGTTTAACCAGTTCGTCCAATTATTTAAATACAGTATGACCCAAAATTGCATATTTTTTCATTAGCTTTTATAAAATAATATGACAGAAAATATAAAAGTGAATTCTGTCAAATTTACTGGTTGAAATGACACCTGCCCCACAATGTTCCTGAAAGTACGCAAATGGTTGCCTATGTATCCTCTGGTTGACTGTCAGCTGGTTAATAAATACACAATCTTCCACTTCCTCATTGCAGCATCTGAGGTTTTACAAGATAACAGTGTATTGCTCTGTAGTTTATAGAAGGGAATGACTTTGAAGTGACAGAGAATAGCAGTACTGAATGGCTTTGTTCACAGTAGTGTGTGAGGACAGCTGTAGGAAAGGCATGATGTAATCTATAGGTTTATATTTCCAAGCTACTGCCCATACATAAGTCTCCTACTCAGGCCTTATAAATGAGACGGGTATAATACAGTATATATGAAGGGAAGAAAGCATCGTCAGGATTTGGAGACACATTCTAGCCCACTAGCCTCATGTGCTAGAGGACTGTGCTAGAGCCCCTGGCTATGTGGATTTTTCTGTCTGTTGTCTTCCCCACCTATGGTTTTTCTTCTTTACTGCCTGCATTACCATCTCTCCCTGAGAAGTACTTCCAGTACTGTTTGGCTACATAGTTTTATCAACTCAGACATCAAAAGAATGTCTTGGAACTACATACAGATGAAGTTTCTTATGGATTTTATTTAAATAGTAAATGCCCATGATTTTAAAAAGTTTGAAATTATATGAGGAAATACAACAGAAAGTGAGGTTTCCTTCTAAGTTACACTAAAAAAAAGGACATGAATTTTAGAAGTGTTCCTGTATATCTTTCTCTGTGTAATCTTGGCTGAGTGAGACAAAAGTAAAGAACCCACAGGTAGTAAAAAGCCTGTCTGTATAGAGCAGGTAGAAAGAACTTGAGGAGCGTGTGACCCGTGTGGGGAATGTGTTGCACAGATGTCTGTTTTCCTCTCAAGGCTTTGGGATATCGAATGTGGTGCCTGCTTACGAGTACTGGAGGGACATGAAGAATTGGTCCGATGCATCCGGTTTGATAACAAGAGGATTGTCAGCGGTGCCTATGATGGGTATGTGTTTCAGATGTTCAACTGCTATATTTTAAACAGCTCTGTCCGTGCAAGGTCCCATGCTCATGCTAGGTCCCCACTCTGTGGAGAGGTGGGTGGCGGATATTGTACCAGTTGATCAAGTAAGGACACTCACAACCAGAAAGATGACATAAATCTTGCCTCAGATCACATATTTGCAGAGCCACTAAGTTTCTAAGCTTAGATTTTAATTATTGTTGTAAACTGGGGGGTAGCTTTGGCTGTGGGAAAATTTGGTTCTTAGCTCTAAATAAACTAGACATGTGCATGTGCATGAGTGTGTGCATGTGTATGTGTTGTAAATAATGAATTCCTTTTCCCCTTTTGATAAATCAATCTTCTAAAACACCTCAGAACTTTTAAACAAGCAAATGACAGCTGTAAATCTTTCAAGATTACCTTACATATACTTCATGAATAGGTCAGTTAGTATGTTTTCCTTGTATTACTAACTTTCCTTTGCAGAAAGATATCCTTGGAATTTCACTCAGAGCATTAGCTCCTGTCAGTAGCACCAATTTAGTTCCAGAGAGCCTCCTGATTAATAAATTTAGTGGCATAGATTATCAAGCCAGGAATTGAATTTAGATAAAACATGAAATTATTTTATCCAACTGAAAATAATCCTTTTTCAAAGTTTTAGCAGAATGTTAGATTCTTATTTTTTCCAAAATCAAATATAATTGGTTAAGAATGTGTAAAAACATAAGCTTTTTGAGCTGGCTATAGTAGCGCACACCTATGAGCCCACGCTCCAGAGTCTGATATAGGAGGATTGTTATGAGTTGAAGGCCAGCCTGCACTACAAGTTGAGACTCTCTATCTCAAAAAACCAAACAAAAAAGGCTTGTTGCCCACTAGTTCTATAATAGGCAGTTCAAGTATACTCCTTTTTGTCAAAGTAATGCTTTTGATGAAATATAAAATGTTAATTTTTCTGCTAATCAGAGTCTCATTTTCCTTTTCAGGAAAATAAAAGTTTGGGACTTGCAAGCTGCTCTTGACCCTCGAGCCCCAGCAAGCACATTGTGTTTGCGCACGTTGGTGGTATGTGATGTGTTTAAACAGGAGCTGGTTGCCTGTGCTGTGGGACAGCCAACTGCAGATAGCCCTGCCGAGGCGTATCACAGGAAAGCTGTGGTTCTCACAACTACTTTCAGAGAACTGACTGTCCATTTTGGTTAGCCAAAATCAGGGCATATCTTGATATTTACATTACCATGAGTTCTTAGATGTAAGTGCAAGCTTCCTCTTTTGTAGGTGAGCTGTGTTCTAACAGAGCATGTAGCATTTCTTGTCTTCCTTTCTTCCTTGGGAGATTTTTTTTTTTTTTTTTTTTTTTTTTGAGACAGGGTCTCACTTTGTAGTTCAGGCTGGCTCTGAGCTCACTATGTAGTCCAGGCAAGCCTCGAACTCAGCAATCCTCCTGTCTCTGCCTCCCGAGTGCTGGGATTACAGGCGTGAGCCGCCATGCCCAGCACTGTGGTATGTGGTATGTGGTATTGATTGCTAGTGGGTGTGAGTCTCCATGCCCAGCATTGTATGTGGTTACCAGGGATCGAACTCAGGACCTTGTGCTTGTGAGGCAGGCACTGGAACCACTGAGCTAACCCTCCGGCCCGAGATTTTGTAATACAATTATCAATCACTATGTCAGTGATGGTGAACCTTTTAGAGCTTGCAGTGATTGTCAAGTCGGTCCTATTGTATTTTTGAGGTAGTAGACATCTGAGTATAGTAATAGGTATTTCTTATTTTTTGTAGTTTTATCTTTTAATTTCTATTTCTTTACTTGCTTCATCCAAGAAAGACAGAATAATGGTTAGGGCCATTCTTGTTTTCTTCTTGGTTTTAATGGTAATATTTTACTGTGAATTTTGATATTTACTATGGTTTGAGACAGATATTCTTAATCATATTAAAAAAATAAAACAAACCTATGTCTCTTGTTCTAGTTTTTATGGCAACCATATTGTTTACTTTAGCTGGGTGTGGTGGCTCACGCCTGTCATCCCAGCACTTGGGAGGCAGAGACAGGAGGATTGCTGAGTTCGAGGCTTGTCTGGGCTACATAGTGAACTCAGAGCCAGCTCGAACTACAAAGCGAGACCCTGTCTCAAAAAAAAAAATTATTGTTTACTTTAGGGCCTATTGTAAGATGCTCACATAGTTTTCTTCTTTGATAAATTAATAGGCCAGGATCTAGGTTATGAAGTTGAATAAAAGAAAAATCTAGAAGAAAGGAAAAAGATTTGTTTTTAGCATAGAGGCCAAAGCCTAGTGAGCCTTGGGAAACCATTTAAGAAGCCCAGATGAGCAGTTCTGTTTTCAGCTTGTGCTAAGTTTCATTGAGGTATGTGAGGTATTGTAAAGATATTATTTTATTCATTAAGTTGTTATATTTTTGTAGGAGCATTCTGGCCGTGTGTTTCGGCTACAGTTTGATGAGTTTCAAATCATCAGCAGCTCCCACGATGACACTATTTTGATTTGGGATTTCTTAAATGTGCCTCCTAGTGCCCAAAATGAGACACGTTCTCCCTCCAGAACATACACTTACATCTCCAGATAACAGTCTGCACTTTCACCCTTTTCAGGTGAGTGTTCTTAATTCTGCTCACTGAATCTCCTTCCCATTGGGCAAATTTTGTGATGTGGCAAAGATGATGTGATCACCTTTGATGTTCATGATGTGACATAAACCAAAGTATCTATTAGATATGCTGACTTTGGAAAGGTTTGATACAAAGCTATATTATTATAGTCCCATTAGTGTAAGGTCTAAAACTGGAGTGCTGGATAGTGTAGATTTCCATGTTGACTGCTAGTGAATGTAACTCCTGTTTATTAAAAAATATTTTCCTAAATGATTTCCCCAGTCTTATGAATTTAACACCAGTAAAATCTCTTGAATTTTACTTTGGGGCATAAGAATCCGCTTTTCCTCTTTCTTTCCTGTCTTTCAGTTCTTTTTTTCTGGTTAAAATAAAAACTACATTCCCACCACCACCAAAACACAATTTCTTCTGCTGACTACCACAGTCCACCTGTTACCACTCTTTCCTCAAAGTTAAATCAAAAAAGGCTATTGGCTTCATACTTGAGTCTCAGTAGGTAGCCCAAGAAGCAAGTCCTGGGCTCTAAGCCATTTTAACGATTAGTTATAGGACAGTTTGATGCTCTTCTTTAAAATTTGTTTTGACTACTGTAGGTCTTTCAGGTTTTTAAATTATTTTTTTAAATGAGGTCATATTTTAGGAAGATCAGGGTATTGACTCTTAAGATCATTTGGGGGATAATTTGTATCCCAACAAATGTTGAGTCTTACAGTACATAAACACAAGTATATTTCTAATTTATACCTTCACCTTTACTTAAGAATTATTTTGCAGTTTTTCTTTTTTTTTTTCTTTTGAGACAGGGTCTTGCTTTGTAGTTCAGGCTGGCTCTGAGCTCACCATGTAGTTCAGGCAAGCCTCGAACTCAGCAATCCTCCTGCCTCTGCCTCCCAAGTGCTGGGTCCACAGGCGTGAGCCACCACGCCCAGCACTGTGATATGTGGTATTGATTGCTGGTGGGCGTGAGTCTCCACGCCCAGCATTATAGGTGGTTACCAGGGATCGAACTCAGGACCTTGAGCGTGTGAGGCAGGCGCTGGAACCACTGAGCCAACCCTCCGGCCCTGCAGTTTTTCTTGTAGTGGTCTTGGACATACTTTGCCGTATTGATTCTACTCTTAACTATTTCTTCCTCTTGGGAACTTAGAACTATACATTCCCCTCTGTGCATTGCTTTGGATGCATCTTGCCTCTGCCTTATAGTTCCACATAAAATAGAAATAGAACATAGAGTTTAAGAAGGGCATATAAGGTAGAATACGGACAATCCCCACTGTGGTTGGACTTCTGAAATGAATAGACTTGGAAATAGGTGCATCATGGAACAATTTAACTGTGCCTCTTTTGTATTTGTATAGTGTCTTTGTCTCTAAACTGACTTTAGTAAAGAGGCACAAGGTGATATCTGAGACATTCATACACACAGTATGACAATTCATAGACACAGTAAACTTTCATGGAGTGACAACATTTGCATGTTACCTTCAGGTGCCTGCAAAAGATTCTTGGGGTTGAGGGATGAGGCAGTGATTGCCAGTTATTCCTGGGTGTATCAAAAGTGACATTTACGTAACCTCTTTCACATGCTTCTCCCATCTCCTTTTCTGGAACTTAAGAACAAGTACCTTGTTATGATCTACAGTTATAAGTTAACCATATGAATCTTTTAAAGCTTACACGCCTTATAAAGTAGTCATTTCCTGTACCCCAGCACAGGCAGTGAAACCCCAAATGTGTTCGTCTCCTTAAAGTTACCTACTTTTGACAACCTTGGCAGTCAGCCGGCTGTACAGATTTTATTGTGCTTTTTACAAATTCTTTTCTTTGATTGAAAATGAAATAGTTATCACCATATGATGATTTTAGATTTATGCGTAATAAGAAGCATTTCCCTAATGATGATTTAACCTTATAGTGAAATATTCACCCCTAAAATGATCAGGTCAGACTATTTCTGTGTTAGGAAATGTAGCAATAGATTTATTTGTTGAGTTACTTTTACAAAAAATTACTAATTCCCAAGAGTTGTGTATATAGTAGCACAAAATTTATTCTCTTCTTTATTATAAGGTGATTAGGAAATTAGAACAGTACAGGAGCTAAGAGAAAAAAGTAAACTCCTTGTGGTTCACCACTGTTAACTCCCTTAGTGACATCTGCCAGGCTCTTTAAAATTGTGGTTTATAACTACTTTTTTAAAAATGTGTTTTCTTTCTCTATTTATTATAAAGTTGTTAGATGTTGGCAATGTCAGTGTTTGTCTAAGTTATAATTCCTAATTGTCAAACGTTCAGTTGTTTGTGATAAACCCTGTTCTTAGATATTTACAGTTTCCCTCTTCCCAGCTTTTAAGGATTACAAGACAGTACCATGATCCTTCCTCTTGCTTAATGTTTGCCCCAACCTTTATTCCCTTTGGATGGATTCTGGAGCTGTTGGAGCGCCTGGGTTAGAAGACCTTCTCACACTCAAACCTTGGTGCGCTGGTTGTGCTGCTCCCCAGAAGAGTCATGTCAGCTCCACCCACTCCACAGCAGTATATGGAGGGCCCAGTTCTTACCTGTGGGTGTTGGTGTTTTCAAAATAATTCAAGTAATTTTAAATATCTTTAATGGGAAAGCAGTGGTGAACAAAATTTAGTTTTCCTTGAATTTATTGAGAAAGCATATTTGGATTCTTGATCTTTATGAAAATGGCAACCTTTTGGGAAATTTGCCTTTTAAAAATTACATATTGGAGCTGGAGATTTAGCTCAGTGTTTTTGGTGCCTGCCTCGCAAGCACAAGACCCTGAGTTCAATCCCGGTAAACACATACAATACTGGGCGTGGTTTCTCATGCCCACCAGCAATCAATACCACATACCACAGTGCCAGGCGTGGTGGCTCACGCCTGTAATCCTAGTACTCAGGAGGCAGAGACAGGAGGATTGCTGAGTTCCAGGCTTGCCTGGGCTACATAGTGAGCTCAGGACCAACCTGAACTACAAAGGGAGACCCTATCTCAAAAAAAAAAAAAATATATATTGATCCTTAGTACCTCAAAAACAATTATACATAATTTTAAACCAGGTGTGGTAGTGCATGCCTATAATCACTGCAACTTCAAGGCTAGGCTGGACTATGCAGTGAGATCCTGTCTCAAAAAAGCCAAAACACCCCCCCCAAAAAAAGACCCCCCAAAACAAATAAAAAAATCATACCTTTTTTTGAGATAGGATCTCGCTCTGTAGATCAGGCTGGCTTCAAACTCATGGCAATCCTCCTGTTTCAGCCTCCTGAGTGTGGGAATGACAGACATCTACCTCCACAATTGACTATACACAATTTGTAAAAGTTTTCCTCCTGTAGGGATTTGTACCTAAGGTAACTTGATCTTCTTAACTAATGGCTTAGAGCAGTGAATGGAAAGGGTTGTGACTCATCAGTGATTATGAAATAATTAGTATGGATTTTGGCTCTGTTTTGATTTACATCAGAAATGTCAGCCTGCATTGTTCATAGTATTGATAAATACTGTCTGCTGGGGCCGGAGGGTTAGCTCAGTGGTTCCGGCGCCTGCCTCGCAAGCGAAAGGACCTGAGTTCGATCCCTGGTTACCACATATAATGCTGGGCGTGGTGGCTCACGCCTGTAATCCCAGCACTCGGGAGGCAGAGACGGGAGGATTGCTGAGTTCGCGGCGGCTTGTCTGGGCACCATAGTGAGCTCAGGGCCAGCCTGA
>PVIC010025229.1:0-25511 GCA_004025085.1 Thryonomys swinderianus
AACTGCAGGGGCACAGAAAGTGAACTATTTTTCTCTGGCATTCTTAACAGCCAAAACCCGAAGAGGAGAGAGGAGAAAAGCCCCCATTTGGAATATGGGGTGAGTGGGGGAACAGCAACCATCCCACTCCTATAGCTAAAAGTGAACAAATGTCAGAAAGATGCCCAGTTCTTAAGACTATAGGGCTCAGACTCAGGATAAAACAATCACCGAGGAAAAGAGAACACACAGGTGGAGAGACTGGGTGGCCTCCATCCTTCTAAAAATTATGTATCCTCCACTTTACGCCAAAGACCAAGGCTCACCACCCCGACACACAAAGGTTTCAGACTGATAGAAGATGACAGCGCTGGAAATCACAAAGGTTCAGCTTCCTTGTGAATTCAGCTACCCGAGTACTTCTGGGAGAGTCTCATGCTTGGAACCTTGCTTGGCAACAACCCGTCGTAAGTATAGACTCCACATCTGCCACTCAGTTGCATCCCTGAGAGCGGGACAAAGAGGATGTCCGTCAACTCTCACAGTAACTTATACTCCCTGTTAATAAACTAATGGTTCTAAATATACCAATGAAGGATACAAAAGCCTACAGAATTGTCCATGCAAAAATCATCTTTATAGCAATGTAGCTGAGGTTGTTCAGTAGGATAGTCTATTCTTATATTCACATAAGCACGTGTGATGTTCTGGAAAGCCATGGTAATGAAAAATCAATGAATGAATGAATCGATCAATCAATAACAAAGAGGCAATAATTTTTTTCCTAACTTTGACTCATATTATATATTTCATCTCAACCACTAGCCTGTTTTTATTTCTTCTTTGCTCCATATTAATTTGGGAAAACAACACAGTACACCATTTGATAAGCCTGGAGCAAAATGTCTTGAGTTCTCAACTCTCAAATTTTCAGCTACAGATATAGTCACATAAGAGTTTGCTCATGAATCACTACTCCATTCAGAGTCTTGGATTACCTGAGTATCTAGTTTGTTTGTTTTTGCCTCACTGTAAGTCAACTACTTTCCTAGCTTTCACTGATCCTTGATCTCTTGCGTGATGGCCACATTTCATAAAAAAGAGGTAGAATAACAAAGCCTTGCTTGTGGACACACAAGTCACACCTGAGAAATCAGTTATGAATCCTCTCTGGCTACTAATGAAACTGACAGTATTCCCTTTGCTGAAGATGACTTTATCAGACACTGTGCAGAAAAATTTATGAACTGTGGTAAACTCGTCGTGGGTCCTTCTAATCATGGGGATCAGGAAAGTCACCTAGCAAATGGAATTTCAACCTGCTGGACATTTAAAGTGAAGGAATTCTGAAGGCCGAGGCATCTGCCTCAGAGTCGGGTCCCACTGACTTTCCCTTGCGCATGGTGCACATTCAATACAGGGAAATACATTTCTCTGAAATTCCCTTATTTACACAGAGGCAGAATCTAGCGAACGGGAACATATTTCCTTCAGTTCTCTCACTGAAATTTCATTAACTGAGGAAGACGAAATATATCAGACAGGGAGAGACTGAAGATCAAATACCACAGGTAGAGAACTTTGTCCCAAACCACTGTCCGTCCTTGGGCTTTTCAGCTTCCCCAATAACCTGTGACTCCCCTCTAAATGCCTGCAGTGTCCCTTTCCCTCTCCCATGAAGAAGGGTAAGTAAGTTTTCAGATCTCTTTGGATCCTTTATGCGATACTCCCATGCTTGTAAGTAAATGTACATGCTTTTTCTTAATCTATTATTGTTTATTTTATTAAACTACAACCTTTGGAAGGATAGAAAGAAATTCTCATCTCTTCAGTGTCTATAGACATGGACATCACACACACGCACATGCGCACACACACACACACACGCCTGCACGCACACAGCACAGCACGGTCCACCTCTATAAAGACACAGACAAGTGTGTCTAGATTCTCAGGTAATCAGGTCTCATACCATTTTATACTTTAAAAGTAAAGGTCAGAAGAGTGAATTGAATCAGCAATAAATGTGAAAAGCAATGCTGTTAAATATATAGAGAAGCCGAATTCACACATTTTCCCCTCTTTTGCCTGTGATTTTTCAAATGTAAACTGTAGAGAGCAGTAGAATGATGATATCAGTGCAGAGCTGGATGTTCTACTTAAGGAAAACGGTCATATTCTTTATTTTCTTCTTCCTTAGGGAGCCTTCATCTCAAGATAACTTTTAAATAGAAACAACCAGCTTTTCAGCAGGGCCTGATTATCAATTTACACCTCTGGCAAAGGAAGGCCTAGAATTCTATTGTTTTGTTAATTGTCAATTTGCATCTTTGAAAGGTGTTGCATTTTCTCTTCTTTCTAACAGGTTAAGACTAATTCCGTATGTTAATAAATATTATAAACACTTTTCGCTGAAATGTAGTTTGCTAAAAAGTATGCTATTATTGTTACTCCATTTCCCTCTACTTAATTACACATTAGATATAAAAATGGACTTTATCAAAACTAGTTAAAATTAAGATTTATAATGTTTTTATTTGAACACTTTTGCTTTTCAAGTGAACATTTAGACAACATGCTTTTCGAAATACCTGACAATAATACCAATGCAAAAAATGTACAAATTAATTAATATAAAGTGCATAAGGACACCTAAGATTTTTAAATTCAGTTGATTATCTGAGAATGTTCTCACCTTGCCTTCCTTCTAGTCTATATATAAAACCCACAATTGCAAAAAAAAAGTAAAAAGAAGAGCCCCTTTTACAAAGTAACGAACAATAGAAATACAGTTGTATAAACCAAGTGGAAAACGACCTAAATTTGTATATGTGCTGCCCAAGCGAGCACAAGGAAAAGGACGTAAATTTGATAGAGTACTCCTTACAATTCTGCTTTCATGTAGTAACTCAGAGACTAAAAGTTCTTAACATGCCCTATCAATACTAGTTCCAGTACTTGATTCAGAGTGACAGGATCTTTTGATATGCTTGTCACAGCCGGTAATTTCAACCCACAGCAACATTATCTCTTTCTGAGTGTGCAACACGAAACACTAAGTCGAATAGCACAATGCTAACTCTTCAGTTTCAGTGTCTGGAAAGATCAAGGCATCCCATCCTAACAGGTCTAAGAGGGGATATTGAAAGGCCATTTCCACTGCTTTTGAAAAATGGCTTCACGTCACAGTCTCAATTTATTAAATGTATTCCTATACCTTTCTTCCTCGGTGTACTTTGGTTCTCAAGTGCAAGCTCAAAGGCCAACAGTATCTATTGATAACAAAGATCACATTTATAATGGCTGCAGAATGCTTCGTAAAATATTGTTACATGCATTATTTATTACTGTTCTAGGCTTAATTCTGAGCCATGTTGTCCTTCCAGGAAGAAGCATGCACTTAAGAAAAAGCCTTACATTCTAAGTATTTAAAATCTTTCTTGAAAGTATTAACACTTTGAAAAGAATATTTTTAAAAAACACTTAAATTGACTTTCTCAGTTCAGCTTATCCTCATCCTCAGGATATCTGTGTCCTACCTATATCCACATGGTATATATGAACCCATCTTAGAGTATTTCTTAATAGTGTGCACATTTTTGTTAAGAAACATAAGATTGACCAGGCTAAATGTATTTTACAGGAGAGGCCAGTAAGAGCCACCAGAAGGGAAAAACAAACAAACAAACAGGAAAAGTCACTGGGTGCAGATAATTTGGAAAGTGATAATTAAGTTTTAATAATATAAGAAATTAAATTTGATGAGCAAATAACTCAGTTTTGTCAAGTTCTATGCCTGGGAAATAACATTTTATTAGCCAAGTGGTTTATATATCTGAATGATAATGCATTTTCTTGGTTTTTTCTTTCCTTCATTTTTTTAAATCTAAAATATACTTTCATATTTTTAAATGGGCCCGAGACTATTCCTTTTCATAGACTATTTGTTGTAGATATTGAGACTCAGACCATAATACTTCCAACTCTGGCACCTTGGCAACTGAGAAACGCAGAGTGAAGTCACTCTGACCTTTGCTGCCTTTGTCCTCTCAGCATGAATTCCCTGACCTACCTCTCCAGAACGTAGGTCAGAAGACTCTGATCCCAGAAGGGCCCAGCCACATCTCCATTTTCTACCAGGAGAGAATGTCATCCACAGACACAAGGGAGGGTAGGAACAAACAGGCCTTGCCAGACTTCCCCTCCGTTAAGGAGCACTAGATCATACCCTTTTGTCCAGTTACCCAAGACTCTCCACTTCTCTTATCAGAACTTAACATACAAACACAGTTTTCCTTTGGTCATAAGTCTTTGTTTCTGGAGTGTCCCATGTTATATAAAATCTTCATTACAATCATTGTTATACATTTATCTTAATAATCTAGCTTTTGCCACACAAATATTATGTAAAACTCTCCTAGTAGGTGAGGAAAAAATGCATATAATTGTTCCTTGAAAACACACATAATATGCAAAGTTTGGTGAACCAAGTTTGGAAAACAATAATCAGAGTTTGTATGTTGGGTACGTATTTCCAATTTTGTCTAAATCCTAATGTCTCCAGGCAAAATAAACATGACAGAAATATCTATCAGCAGAAAGCACAATTGTAATCATTTTAGGTAAATTGATGAGAAATTATTTTTGGTCAGGGTGTTAGTAGAAATGTTAAGAATGGATGTAGAGCTGGACGTGGTGGCTCACGCCTGTAATCCCAGCACTCGGGAGGCAGAGACAGGAGGGCTTCTGAGTTCAAGGCTTGCCTGGACTACATAGTGAGCTCAGGGCCAGCCTGAACTACAAAGCAAGAGCCTGTCTCAAAAAAAAAAAAAAAGAAAAGAAAAGAAAAGAATGGATGTAGTTATTTCTTTAATTCTTGCTGCATTTCATTTTGTCTAAAGACTCAGGAGGTTCTCATCAGAATCGGTATCTTTGCCGATCATGATGTGACTATTTGTCTCCTTTTTAAACATAATAAATTAAGCTGTGATTCAGATAATAACATCTGGGAAGCTCTTTTAATATGTGTGTTTATACCTTCGCCCTACTTAAACATTTACTTTACAGGCTAAGAAGGTCATACACTATTCAAAAAAGATGTAAAACTTTAGTTTTATTTTTAAAATCCCTTTAAAACAAGTAATAAAAAATCTATGTAAACTAAACTCAAAGAAATTGGTACTTAAGAAGAGAAATTAGGGACATTGTTTTTTTTAATGAAGAGCATGAAAAATTAACTTCTTCTGAACTTTCACTGAGATTTTCACTAATTTTTTTTCACTCCCTCTGATGGCAGATATATGGAAGTTGAATTTTGATCACACTATAAGGATACAGCTGACATGCACAAGATTTTTGAGTTTCGTGTGAAGTTGTAAATCTAAATTTTTCCATCGATAGCATTTGTGACATATCACTCCTCACTTCAAAGTACTCTAAGACTTCCCCATAATTTTCTAATAAATTCCAAACCCCCTTTCCTTGGCCCAGCAGGTTACAGAGGATCTGGCCCTTTGCCCAAAGGTCACCCAGCAGTCCCTCCAGCATGCCAGGTGAGGTTCCATGCCAACCTATGGCACCTGCCTGACTCATACTTGGCCACCAGACCCACAAATGGACTTCCTCCAAGAACTTTCCAGTAACCCTGTCTTAGCAGACCGCTGTGTATTCACCTTGATTATTCATGCTTCCTCAGTGTTAAGCACATTTCCTTTAATAAATATTCAATAAATCTTTGTTAATTAGTGAAATAATTAATAATTAATAGATTAATTAATAAACTGAGACACCTTGACAAGAAACAAAGCTTTACCATAAAGGAACTGATATCCTTAATATCAAATAATATGATGATTGAGTTTTTATTATAAATTAATCAAATAATTGCCTTTTTAACCTACATGTAGGTTTTTCTCCCCTCTTCACCCCCAAAAGGTTTCTTTTTGAAAGCTCATTTTCTGCGCCCCAAGTCTGAATAAATCAGACTGCATTTCTACCTGCCTGGAGACAGCTACAAAACTGCTGAATGCTTTTGTTTGTTCTTTTTTTTCCTCTCACAAACATCTACTCAACTTTGACTTTTATAATTAACACACCTTATTTGTTGGTTAGTAAAAATAAAAAATGAAAAAGATTAAGATATTTAAAGATAAAATATTAAAGATCAAAAGAAAAATATAGAAAAGATGAGTTTACCATAGTCAGTTGTTTGTATATCATGAAAATTTGCACTATAATGTAAAAACAGTATAAAAATACTACCTCAAAGATTCAACTTAATACCTGTATAATTATGACCTGATTTTTCCCCCTTCTTTGAAGGTTTATGACTTTCATTACCAGAGTTGAAAATTTTTAAAAATCAAAATAAAATGTGAAATTTTCTTTTTCAAAAATAATTACCATCCAGCAAATCATTTTAAAGCTTGACTAATTTCCTCTAGTTTCAGACGCAAAGGGACAAGTAGTTCAGATAAAACCCATTCTTGCTGTACTTTTCCAGCATGAGGTCCTTTTTTATTCTGAGGGCCTTGGGCTCAAATGAAAGTTACAACTTTAAGTCCTGCTCAGAGATCTTGAAAGTGCCAAATAACTGTTCAACTAACTCAACCTTCACAAAACAGAAGTAGGCATGTGGCTCCTTTTTGAATCTGCCTTCAAAGAGAAGGTCTTCGGCCGCAGGTTTCTCTTTCACATCACCTGGGGCCCACTGGTGATCAGACAACTGTGAAGCTGACTCGAAAGCTTTGTAGCCTTGACAGGCACCGCCATGCCCAGGACAGTCACCTGGGCCACTTGTACTGTGTCTCTCAGTTGGAAATTACAGAGTAAAAATCACTGGAGTCCTAACAGGACACAAGGGAACAGAATTCTCTCAAGATGATTTTTTTAAAGGACTGTTTACTCTTCTGTTAAATATTGGGGATACACAGAGGAATGGGATTAGGCGAAGGCGTGAAGGGAGGGTCTGTCTCAGTACCAGTCGTACCTCCCAAGCAAGGGTTCAGTGGGCCCACCCCATGTGCTTCCTGGCTGAACCCCTACCTATAAAACACACTTACTCTTTAGCCTTTAACAACAGATCTGTCATTGGCACAATATATCTGATTCATGAACAGCAAGAGTATGTTAATATTCAGCAGTCTTTCAACTCACTCACTGAACCACCTGGACTTCTCTTTTCTGACCCTCTTTTAGGAGTGGAAGAAAGAAGCAGAAAGTCTGCAGGGCTACAAGTGGGTGTGCAGAAACTCACAAACTTGACTATCTCGCAGCATGAACAGTACATGGGAAAGATGACTTAGGACTGTGCCAACTATATTGAAATTCCACATGTCATTTCAAAGTATATTTAGGGAGAAATTACATTTTTTTAAAGTTAAAAATAGAGACCTGCTTTAAGAGGCATTCCTTATTAGGTAGTATAGTTTTTATTTGACTTTTTTCTTTTTAAACACAAAATAGGATTTCCACTTGTGCAACCCCTTCCAGTCTGCGAGGAAAATGCTGGTGTCAGCACGAGACAATGTGCTCCTAAGGCAGGATGACAAAAAGATTGCAAAGCTTTTTATAGGTTTTAGTTTTTTAAAGGATAGCAACCTTCTTGTCCAGGGGTCAGAATCTCACAATCCCTAGTTCCAGGGAATAAGGAACAAGAAAACTCTCAAAATGCCCAAGAGAAAGCCAGTTCTCAGCATGTGATGACGCAACTACGATAACCAAAGAGATGGAAAAAGAACCTAGGTCTTTTCTTCCAGTTGAATAGAACAATCCGCAGTCGTACTTAACAATGAACGTCAATAACACCCGCTCTGTGTGTTATCTTAAGAAAGCAATTTTTAACACAGCTTAGAAACTATACCGTGGGAACAACTTAAGCAGAATGAAAAAAATCCAGTTATCTTAAACATTATTTAAAGACATGCAATTTTGAACACAAGAAGTGTCACCTGAGTACAGAAAGCTTGAACTTTGACTATTATTTACCTAAACTGAAACTGTATAATCATTATCCTGGTAATAAGACACAGTTTTCTAAGCCCTTGTCATCACTACTGTGATATATCTACCTGAATAATTACCGGGAAGGCATTCTTGGTCTACACATTGAAGATTTTTATTTGTGTTTCTGAATTGCTTGGTCCCTAAGTATCTTCACCTCATTAACACACCTCCTAAGAGGGGTGTCCTTGCCACCATGACTGGGACTGTTCCACCTCCAAGATCTGCAACTTTCATATCTTCCCCCTCACAAGACCTCCGTCTCCAGGAGCGGCCTGTGAGGGTCTCAGTTTCATTAACGCTGACATCATCACTTCTCTGACTTCCCCATGTCACCCAGATCTCTCTGGCCTTCTTCTCTTCCAGTCACCAGCCATTTCTTGGCTTTATTTGTTGTAATTCACCATTTAACTGCATTCTTTGTTAATATCAATTCCTCACTCCTTTCTCTTCTCATCTAACAAATGCACTCAAACCAAGTTCACGGACTTCTCCAATTACTCCTCATCTCACATTCCAAATGTTAAGAATATGAACATTCCACAACTTTCTTTGGGCCCAGAAGTAGCTCTGCAACCAAGTTCTAAAGTGGTGTGTACAATTTCTAGACCTGAGACATTAAGTAAAAGGAAGGAGTCATACTCTACAGCCTTCTTACTTTCCCTTGACGTTTTAGAACTGTTGAAAACTGGCTGGAGCACCAGCAGCCACCTTCGTTTATGAGGTACGTTCAGAATTAGCAGTGCTAGAAAAGGTCCTGTCCCTAAACTCATGCAAAGACAAATTAGTTTAGATTGACCACCTTCTTTGAAACAAAGAAAGAAGCTTTTATTTTGTTTATTAAGCCTCTGTTGTTTTGGCTTGTCCTATTATAGGACACTGAATTTAAGTCTAATTATATTGACTATCTTCCTTATTCACTTTTCTCTCCTGAGAATAAGGATACTTAACCCATGAATTTATTGTGAATATTGAGGATTTTATACACCCTGGTATATAACAAATCTTTAAAATGTTAAATATTACTAACATTACCCAGATGCGACTCTGTTGTTGGAGATAACTACAAAATTCACAGAATTAGTACTATTATGAGGCTCCTATGACAATCACATTCTTTCCTATTTCTAGAAATCTCCTAATTTTGTTTGTTTGTCCGTTGGTTTGTTTTTTGAGATACAGTCTTGCTTTGTAGTTCAGGCTGGCCCAGAGCTCACTATGTAGCCCAGGCAAGCCTGGAACTCAGCAATCCTCCTGCCTCTGCCTGGTGAATGCTGGGCATTATGGTATGTGGTACTGACTGCTGGTCAGCATGAACCCCCAGAGCTGGTACTATTGTTTGTAATTATCAGAATCGAACCAGAGACCTTGCACATGCTAGGCAGGCACCAGAACCACTGAGCTAAATCTCCAGCCATGGCCCTCCTAATTTCTTTAGGAATGAACACCGTCCTCCATTTTGTGTCCTACCCACACATTACCCAGGAGGAAACTTCTACCCGCACTTCCCCAGAGGAAACTTCACACTATGCAGGGGCAGTAACCAGGGGCACATGCTGAGAGACCGCCTCCACCTGCCTCTGTCTTCTCACTCTGCCTCCTCGTTTCTGACACTGCTCCTGCTGCCTGGCTCTCGGCAGTTGTATCTCTGTCCATGTGTCTCACCCTTATAAATTCAATTCTGCTTTTTCTATTGTTTCACCATACCCTTAACGCATCAGTAAACATGTTTCCACTCCTACTAATGTAAAGCACGGTAACTCGTGCCTCCCTGTGAAGCTGATGTACTCTTGCCCTTTTTCTTCTCATTCACATGCTGGCTCTCCACCTCTCCACCAGGAGCCCCATCAATACTCAGAAATTATTTGCTTGGAAATCTAGTCCTTATGTTAATCATCATCAGCCGCCTGTGATGCCAGGCCAGAAAGCTGGGAGTCACATCACATTTCATTTCTCCTTTACGTTCCATAGCCAATTCATCATTAATATGGATGTTAACCCCTGTTTTTAAAAGTCATCCACCTGCCGGGCATGGTGGCTCATGCCTGTCATCCCAGCACTCGGGAGGCAGAGACAGGAGGATTGCTGAGTTCGAGACTTGCCTGGACTACAAAGTGAGCTCAGGGCCAGCCTGAACTATAAAGCGAGAACCTGTCTCAAAAAAAAAAAAAAAAAAAAAAAGTCATCCACCTCCTCTGTTCCATTATTTTCCTTGTTCCAATGCTCTTCATGTCCTATTTAAATTCATGAATTAACTTCCTAAGTAGTTTTTCAGGCCTTCTCCCCCAAAAGTCACCCCACACCTCATTATGAAAGTGATCTTTCTCAACTGTAACTTAGATTGTATCATTTTCTAAGGAAGAAAACACACAGTTTAGTTGGGTTCTCTATTTCGTCTCTGCAAACCACTCTCATGCATTATCAAATGGACACGTAGTTTCATGTGACAAAAATTCCTCCTTCAAGCTCCACCCATATACCACCCCATTCACTGGCAGCTTCCGTTATCTGCCCATTTCTAACCAAGTGAACACCCCCTTCTTCTGTGCACACGCAGAGGCAGCTGTACGCGCTGATGTACCACTCCGGCCATGGTCCATTCATCTACCTCTCCATCGGGCGGGCCTGGCTTCCCTTCCGTGTTTATCACTCCAGATAAACACATCAGTATACAGAAAATACAGGGGAAAATTATATAAGTTGCACAAAGGTAACAAAAAGAGACAATTATTTCTTCAGCTGGCAAGGAGTTTCATCTTCTTCACTCTTTAGGTTTTCATAAAAAAAACTTGGAACTTGTTTTACAAAATGTTTCCCAATCATCCCAAACAACTAACTTTACTGCAGGTTTTCTCTTTTTAGTACTTTTTTTCTTCAAAGGCATTATTTTTAGTTCCTTAATTTTGCTTCTGCTTTTATTATTCTGTGTACAGATATGTGTGTGTGTGTGTGTGTGTGTGTGTGTGTGTGTATTCCAGGCCTTACTAATTTTTCCTCATCTTGCACCTTTAAAAATTCCATCTTACATCTAATTGGCTGTTTTCCTTCAGCAAATTTCTCAATTTCCATTTTATTCTATCCTTCAGAGCAGTGTTATATAGTATTCTTGCTTTAAAACTTTTTTCCTGGACAGTATCACCAGATTTAAATATCTTTTTATTCAAATCTGTGAATGTTTCCAGGGCATATGTATAAAATCCATTGTACAATTAAACAGATCCACTATAAAGTCAAGAGACTTTGCTGTGACCAATCTTATACGACTCTCTTCAGATTCTAAATTTACAACTTGGAGTACCATCTATGGCTTGTGTGCTTGGCCCACAGCACGTTGTACTATGCTTTCCATATTTCCTTATCCTGCCCTGGTCTGCTTCTGTAAGAATGTCAGCTCGGAGAATGCTACAATCAGAGCTTTCAGATGTATAAACCTCTGGTTCATCTGTGGATTTAAACTAAAAACTCAGTTATAATATTCACACATAAGAGGTCAGTAGCCAATATTTGTGAATTAATAAATTCTCTTTAATTAATAAAATTTCATGTACTTAAGATATCCTCATATATATTTGAACAGAAAATTCTCAAGTGGATAATCATACTGACAAAATTCTTACTAATGATACTTGCATGAAAATTGAAGATTAAACATTAAATAATTGCAATTAGGAAGACACATAAAAATGTAAGATCGGTATCTTCCGAAACACTGAACATTGCAATTTTTTAACATGTAAATGTTTAAAGGCTTACCACATAGCAGTCAAGGAGTATAAACAATAAATCGGGAAAATAAACATCTAGATTTGAAAAATTTTTTAAGGTCTATTACTATCAAATACCCATACCATATTCATGCCATAATAGAGACTATCTTAGTTTTCTGAGGTTGACTCAATTATTTGAGCCATCTTTTTAGAATAGGAGAAGAATCAAAATAAATAATTGTATGTTTAATTTTTAACATTTCAAGAAAGCATTTTTAGAATTACCATAAGCATTCACCACACACCTGCAGTAAGTTGGTAAAGAATGTTTCATTTAATTCAACGTTCCATTAAATCAGAAATTGAGGGGTGTGGGTATATTATGTGAATGACCATCAAAAGGATCAGAATTTGGCCCTGATTCACTTACATTCTCATCCAAACTAAAAGTATGAAATACTGTTTCAAAAATGGCTTAAAACTATCTTTTCTGAAAGACTACAGGACTTTTATTTTCTCTTTCCCACCAGACTATAAATGCTGGAAGAACAACCTGTCTTATGGCATTTTGGGCACACAATTTCCCTTCCTAGCAATAAATTGGAAGTACAGAGTTTATGTCTGTTTGATTCCCATCTGTCAACTAAACAGCAGCAAGATCAAATCCATCATTCAATTTTTGAGGCTGTTTATTAGTTAGATGCTTGATTAAGTCATTGTAAGAATCTCATTCAGATGAAGAAATTCAAGGGAGTAACCTGTACTACAGTGTTGGCAAATTTAAGACTGGATGTACCGACTTCTGTTTCTCACAATGTGTAAGCACTAGTAGCAAACTGTTATTAACAAATTGTATTTAAGTACTAGCTTAGGATGGTATCTTTGATGTTAGTTAAGACAAGTTCAAAAGACTGCCTCCCTTCCAGATGGGGACAGGCAATTAGAAGGCAAAGGAAGAAAAATGATAACAAAGTCTGCACTAAATACTGCCGCCGACAGACCTTATATAATCTAATGAGAAGTACTACGACTACAGGTGGTGAAATCATAGCATCTTTGAAAGCACAGTTGTGCATGTGTGTTTGCACATGCACATGTTCACACATATACACACACACACACACACACAAATACGTGTGAGTCCTCTTATCCCTTCTGCATAGATTACTCTTTAGGGCTGCCCTAAATTTTCTTTCTTTTTGTAAAATATCTGAAACCGCTGTTGGTTTATCAGTGAGCTGACATTTCCCACATAGATGATACCAAATTATCTCACATTTTCTTCGTGTTATACCTTTGATAACAAGTTACAGGTGTAAAAAGAAAAAAAAAAACTACCTGCAAACAAGAAACCCCTGTTAATGAAATTATGCTCCACAAAGTCAATTATTTTGCTTGGGAAGAAATCAAAAACAGAACCGAAAGAGAATGAGATGAAAATGTAGGCTAGAGGCAACATCAAATAGTGGTTTCTGTCACAACCTCAAATTCTGCCAGATGCAAAAATTCAAAGTCAAGCACTTGCACTCAATCCAACATAAGCTATGGCTACTACCTTGTAATTTCATTTGTTTTTGTTAACAACCTTCAGTTTTGCAAGATAGAGCTTCTTCTCAAAGTGTGATCTTTGTTCCAGCATTGTTGGTACCATCCAGAAATTTGTTAAAAATACAGATTCACAGAACTGATCAACCTACAAATTCAAAGACTGTGGGAGTTGCCTCAATTAAAAGAAATCCACCAAATAAGTCCTATGTACCATTGTAATACACCAGTCTGGAGGACCAGGGAGGTAGACACCATGCTGTCTGGCAAGTGCAAAGTGCTGGGTTTGATTCCCAGTGTAAAAAAAAAAAAAAAAAAGGTTATGTGTGACTTTTGGGAATGTACTTTTCTAACTAATGCATTCTTCAAAACATATTAAAATAAATCAATTCATTGTCAAAAAGTTTACAGAGTTTAGTAAAATAAGCAGACTAGGGTATATAATTATAAGACGAATACAGTTGAAAATTCCAGATATAAGTTCTATTAATTTTCTAGCACATATACTCTAAAATCACTTGATAACTTCAAATGCCACTCCCTAAGGTCAAACAAATAAAATGTGATAGACTTTTCATAATGAATTCATATTAGTTTATTTATAATTTAAATGGTAAGATATTGATGACAATGTTCTAAATAATTAAAAATCGCTACTATATTTTAAATGCTCACAGAACAATGAAAAATGTCTCACCTAATGATGGTCATGTTTGGGATATTTGGTTACAATTTAAATATTGGACAAATGTAAATGGCTCTATGAAATACTACACAGTAAATAAAGGGACCGTGTGCCCAAGTATGGTTTGTGGTACCGGGAAGAACGAGTGGATGGTCTATAAACATCATGCTGTTGTTAAATTTTTGACAGGAGGAGAGTTTACTAAATTTATTTCTACTTCAAATCTGGGAAGAGGACAAAAAAAAAATTACAACAGAGAGCTGGTATCACTTCTCTTAGCTAAGTTTCTGAAGAAAAGGAATTTTTTTTAAAAAATTACCACATGAATAGAGGGATGTGTTAGTAAAGAATGTCTTAGTTATAAATTATGTACAAACAATCACTGCCATAAACTAAACATATTAAAGACTTTTACCTTTAAAGGCAATCTTGTGATTATTGTTATGCACACTGACTTACTGACAGTGAAGACAAAAAGTAAGCTTTCGGTTGAGCTGCCCCTGAAACAAATGTGAAAGATACGTATCTATTTGTAGATGTAAACAATGAGAGGAGTTGCGTTGAAGCTCTGTAGTAGAGCATATATTTAACATGAGCAAGGTCCTGGCCGTCTCCTCCAACAAAAGAACACTAAGACAACAAAGAAAGGATGAAGAGGAGGAGGAGGAGGAGGGGAGAGGAGGAGGGGAGAGGTGGCCGAAGAGGGAGCTGTGAAGTAGATGAAGGCGAAGATGAACAAGGCAAAGACAAAGGAGAAGGAACTGGAGGAGGATAAAGACACCATAATCTTTAATAATTTATTCTGGCAGACTGAAGTGCCTCACATTTTCAACAAATATTTTTGTGCCTCAGATGTGGTATTTTAAGATATTTCAGTGCTATAAGGAAAAGAGAGGGAAAAATCTTTGCGAGAAGCAACAAGGAGATCAAGATGACAGGACGTACAGTAAGCCTTGATTTCTAAAATAGGACAATTAAATTTCAGTTCTCCTCAGTAAAGAATTTAGCCATTTACAAGCTCAGCTTAACACACCGAAGAGAGCACTAAATATTTATCCTGTGTCTACACAGGAAAGAAAACCTGCATCTACATGATACTGGAAAATACATGTTTCAGTCATGACATAAGAAGACACTCTAAACTGTGTAAGTTGTTGCATATGAAATTTAGCTTGTAATGAGTGCTAAGAATATGAGTTCTAGAGGAAGACAGATAAACCACCATCCAACTGCAGGCAATAAATGTTCTTCATAGCCTTCTCATAAAAATTAGGTACAAGAACCCCTTACATAGGAATAGCAATACGGGTAGGGATGTGGGTAAAAATGAGAACCTACTTGTGTCATATACTGGTACAAATTCCCCAATGTTGTGTGTGATTGTGAGCTGTATATAAAATGTACCAATAAAAAATTCAATTAAAAAAAAAGAATAGCAATACTGCTCACCCTAGAAGTAGGAGATGCACGATTGTGGATGTTATGTAAGGCTCTCAGTAGGTCACACGTGCTATTTATTATTAAGACTCTGCAGGGCTGGGGATTTAGCTCAAGTGGTACTGTGCCTACCTTGGAAGCACAAGAACCTAAGTTCGAACTCCAGTACCACCAAAAAAGAAAAAAGTGGATTCTCCAGAAAAATTTTAAATCAAGTCTCTCAAATTTCAGCTAAAACTTCATTACAGAAGTCCAGTTTCAATACCCACAATCCTGTACACTATCTCTACCTGTTCATTTACCTCCGAATAGCTCCAAGTTCCCACATCACCATTTCACAAGGTAACCATGGAAACGAGGGCAGTATAAGGGATGACACAAAGGGGGTGGTGAAGAAAAATCTGAACTCGAATTCTGATTCAACCACCCAGTCAATAACACAGAACAGCCTCTCTTCCTTCGCCACCCAAGTTTCATCATCTTCCAAACCAGGACCAAGGAAGAGCACACATGGGGTGTGTCCAGAGCAGCATCTGGCAAAGCGTAGACACGCTGTTCTCCTCTTCCTACTTTCTCCCACATATCGAAGAAATACTTCCCAGTGTAGTCATGCCATTCCTTAAGTTTAAACTTGTACAACAATTTCTTTAAAACTGTGCCTTTGCAGAACTGAAAAGTCTTCGATGAAACAATCTATGATGCAACTTGGACTAGAAGTGGACTTGCTATGAATTCTCTCCTGACCTCCTCATGATAGCATCTCCCTTAGAGGGGCTCACTGTGTCTTCACACACTCTGACCACTCTTACCTATTTTCATTTGATGCTACTTGTTCATGACTGTCTAAGTCTAGCAGGCTGGAAGCAATGTGTGAAAAGAATGAACACCTGGCACAGAAGTAGAGAGAGAGAAACAGTTCTGAGAAAGAGTACAAAGCACTGCTGTGTGATTCCTGAAATAGCCAGCATGGGCCCAAAGCATCTGCTGTGTCCTCCATCTTGAATCCCTGTGACTCAGGTATTTTAGACATTGCCTCCAATTTTACTTCATCAGCGAGGTCTACTCTAATTATTCCTTTAAAAATTATGCACAGGCACAGGTATATGCATGCACACGCAATGAATAAACGTTTATCCTTATCTCCAAGTAGTACAATCTGTTACTGTATAAATTACTTGCATTGGTTTTCTCTTCATCTGTGTTCAATCATTAGAGTATAAACTTCATGAAGCAGGATTGGGGTTTTTTGTTTTGTTCAGGCTAGGTTTTCAGGTCTTTTTTGGCTTTTCTTCATTACTTGACATTTAGCAGAGTGTTTGAGACATGTAAGTGCTCAATAAATGTTCTTACCATAAACACATTTCACAATGCCACAGTGCTTGGAAGAAGACACATGTAACTGATGAATAACAACAGATGCCTTCATTCATTTTTGAAAAAGTGTATCATGATTAAGCTAACCTTTGATAATACATACCTACTCAAAGTCATTTTCTGTGATGATACCACAGTTCCCATTTCTTGGTTAAGCAAATGAGCTTTGTTCCTCTTAGGAAACTAACTAGATTTATCTAGTATTGAACTACCAACATTTTATCCTTAGAAATGCAGTCCAAAGATATACTGAAAGTATCCACAAAGATCCTTCAGGCATAAGCTGAGGAACTATAAGGGTTAGAAGAATGGAGATTTCTCCCTGTCAGTGTCAACAAGAATTCAGATTCTCTAACTAGATCTCACTATACTTTTTACCAAGTCTATCCTTTAACTAATGACTTGTGATTGATAAAACTAATTTATCTTCATTTGCCCGAATACTATCTGTGAGACTGAATGTTTCATTGTTGGTAAAACTAAACTTTCCAAACAGAAGGCAAAGATCTATATGGGATAGCAAATCCTGTTTCCTAAATAAGTCCTCCTCTCAACTTCTATATTTGAAACATTAATAATGTGTCCACCACACTTTTTGGAGGGCTCTGATTTGCAGGGACAATAGATGCTTTGTTTCATCTATGGAATAATCAGCTTAAGGAGTTGTATTCAGATATTATTAATGTTTTCAAACCCATTTCCTATTTTGCTACTGAAATCACTACCAAGTGCACACTTCAGCAGGCACTAAAATAATTTGGGTAGTTGACATTCAATCCAAATTTTCTATGGAAATCTGCCAGATTTGACATCTGTGAGAAAGTGGGTAATTTTTATTATCCACAGAGAGCAAAAGCTTAGTTTGGTATTTCTCTACCTCCACACATCTCCCTGCAGTGGAGCTGCTACCCAGATACATACAAGAGTGGACAGCAAGGAAATTATTTAACCCTTTCCCTGTTGTCACAATCTGGCCAATGTTCAATTCAAATCCATTTTTAAGTAACAAGAAACAGAGATAAAACATTTCAGAGGTTCGTGAGACAATCTATCTTCATTTTTTTATTAGACCTTGCCCAAAATTATTTAACTATGTTTTATCTATGACTTTCATACAACTCTTTGTTTCTAAATTCCCCATCACTTAGACTAGAAATTTAAATCAGAATTTGAAGTAGATTTTATTTTCAGAATGTTTTAACAATCTCTAATAATATTTGAGACCCATTATCATACTCAGAAACATGCTTTAAAATTGTCCAAAATATCATTACTGATATATAAATTTTATTTCCAAAGAGTTAAGCACTTGAGTATGTTAATACTGAAGTATTCTCTTATTCTTTAAGAGAAGCCTAGAAATTATGGTATCTTTCCGTGTTATCTACTAAAATATTACCAAGATTTATATTGCATTATACTATAACACTTTCAAAATTACTTGATTAGAAATTCAAGTGGTTTAATATACCTCCAATTAAAAAATTAAAATTATTATTATAGCATCTCCTTCTGTACTGACAAAGTCTACAAGTCAGAGAAACACAAAAACATTATAAATTATCCATTTTACAAAATTAAAATGGTTAGTGATATCTTTTTAATTTTGCTACACTGGAAAATAGTATTTCAAATATATATTCAAAAACTGAAAATTAAAAAACAATAGAATTATAAATAAGATATAGCTCCTAAGTCACAAAAGAAAGCATAAAAATACCCTGAACAAGATACAAGGAAAGAAAAAAGGAATGTGGACCAAATGCTATGCCATGAAATACTAACGCATCAATACAACAATAAACATAAATTGGAATTCCCTGTTGTTAACAAAAAAAATTCATGTTGGATTAAGAAACAACAGTAAATTCAAAAAAAATGTATTAAAGAAATATTCAATATAAAACAAAGAAGAGAGAACAAATACCTGCAAAGGGACTTGATCAGGGGCCTGGGGCCGGGCAAATACTATTTTCAAGACAGCAATACAGGAAAAGCAGAAGTTCGTTACACCTTCAGCCACATTTGGAACACAGTCAAAACCTTTATTTCTTTGGCATCAAATCTTACGTAGGTTTCCTTTACAACCATCACCGCGCGAGCTACAGTGTGGTTATGAAATGTTACCTTGCTTCACTGGACAGAAAAATTCCTAATTCTTTGTCTACAAAGCCTCGTTCAAGCTAAAGCTTCATGAGACCAAGTATTACTTAAATTCATTTCCTTAAGTTTCTATCTTTGAAAACAATTTGGCACACAAATTTGAAAAAAGTGAATAAAGTCGCCCTTTAATACCTACTAGGTAAGACCCACTCCTGTCTCCCCTAGGATAATAAAATCTACAGATGCTCGAGTCCAGTGTATGAAATGAGATGATCATGACCTATAACCTACACACATCTCCCATATACTAGGAGTCATTTCTGAACTATTACAAATATTATCTAAATAGTTGTTATACTATTTAGGAAATAATGACAAGGAAAATATCTGTACGTATACGGCACAAACACAATTTTTCCTAAACATTTTTAATCCTCTGCTGATTGAATCCATTGATGTGAAACCCACAAATATGGAGGGATTAATACACATATTCATTACATACCATAATCTTAACAATCCAATGGTTTTATTCACCTCCTCTTTCAATGTCCCCTTGAAATCAGTGAGATCACTCATTATAAAGTAACAAACACACACTGAAGAGAGGGAGAATGTTAGTGGACAAGAGCCATATGAAAAACAGTGTTGAGTATAAGAAAATAAAATCCCACGTCTGTACCACATTTACAAAATAAAACTCTATTTAAAAGATTGTTCAGCTGGGGTTTAACTCAAGTGGTACCGCGCCAACCTTGGATGCATAAGGGCCCAAGTTCAATCCCTGGCACTGCGCAAAAAAAAAAAAAAAAAAAAAAAAAAAAAAAAAAAAAAAAAAAAAAAAAAAAAAAAAAAAAAAAAACAAAGATTGTCCAGACTGTTGAAAAAAAAAAAAAAGTAGTTTACGTGGTATGGAAATTAGCATCCCACAGTGAAGTCTGCCTGTTTGACTTTAGCAGTCTTCCAGGTAAGGCAGTCAAACCACATGCTATTTTTATTTTTTAATTTAAATATGTTTATTTTTAAATTCCATTTTATTTTTGCTGACAGTTATGGATATGTATGGGATATAACCTGAAAGACGTATCATTTGTCTGGGATGAGAACAGTAAAAATCCTCTTTTAGCTGTTTGGAATGTAGATTATTATTAATAGTCATCATACTATGCAAGAGAGCATCTTAAATTATTCTTCCAGTTGAAACATTACACACATTGATCAACGTCCCCCCTTTCTCTGTTCACTTCTGTTCTCACTCCTTAGTCCCTAGCAACCACAATTTTACTCTTTACTTCACCGAATTCAACTTTTTAGATCGTGGATGTTCGAAGGTTCACAGGACATGTTATTTCTCAGTGTTTCATTTATTTCGCCTCCCAAAATGTCTTCCAGTATCATCACACAATTTTGGTGCTAAGTCAAGGCCCGCAGTGAGAACCAATCCAGGAGATCGCTTTTCTCTTGCCTCATTCTTAGATAGGAAACACAGCCAGGGATCATATAATTTCTCAGAAAGGTCTACAAAACAAACAGCAACAAGGAGAAAAATATCCTCTGAAAGCTACCAATTAGAAGAAAGAGACTGTGAAAGTAAAGCACTAGGTGATTAAAACAAAAACTCCAAGAGATGGTCAATTCAAAAAAATCGGAAAAGAAAAAAGTAAATATATTACAATAAAAGACAAAAAGAAATAGCATAACTATCCCAGAACAAAAATAAACTGCGTGAATTGAAAAAATGATCCACAACTGTAACAGCAAGGTTAAATTTTAGAATACTGAGGTTAAAAAAGTACTCATTAATCATACATAGAGGAACAAATATATTACCTCAAATAGACATGAACTATCCTGGGATGTACTTTTTAAGGGAAACTGTATGCTAAAAAACATCAAAACATGGAATTAAAACTTCAAAAGTAATTTTGCATTCTGAAATTTAAGCCCAGCCATTCTATTAACCAACTATGAAAGAGAGTAAGCTTCAGATGTACAAGATCTGGGAAGGCGTAAACGTCAGGCCACCGAGAAAGGTACTTGGGACAGTCCCCAATCAAATTCCGGGAACAACTGAAGAAAATCAGGAAAGGAAGAAACAAAAACAAGAAACATAATAAAGGAGCAAAACCTAAGTAGAAGGCAGGCAACAATCAGGTAGCAGAAAGTCTTCAAAGAAGAGGATACAGTGAGAAGGCTAAACAGATTGGAAACCTGACTAATTATTACTGAGGTAAGTGGTAGAGCTCAGGAAATGTGTAACCATCAGAATCTACACTAACCATGTTCGACATCAGAGAAATATAATTTCTCAGAAAGGTCTACAAAACAAACAGCAACAAGGAGAAAAATATCCTCTGAAAGCTACCAATTAGAAGAAAGAGACTGTGAAAGTAAAGCACTAGGTGATTAAAGAGAGCAGGGATATCACCGGTATGCTCAATGTGCACTGTTTTACCTGTTCGAGTTCACCCACAGACAAATGACAGAAAACACGAGTATGATAACAGTACAGAAAATTAATGCAGTCAGCTATAACAGAAGTTTTCATAGAATCAAAGTGGGCACAGAAAATGTCCATTTTGTAATCAAGGGAATCTATCTGTGATTTTGTAATCAAGAGAAGCTATCTGGGATTACCAAAATGAAGTTACAATCTGAAATTTGGATATTCAAACCTACCAAAAGTCAGACAATATAAAGAAAACCCAAACAAATCAAAAGCTGCAAGAGACAGTGAAAGAGTTACTATTACACACTTTGGAATCATGCTTCTTCCTGCTAATAAATGTTCTAAGAATACAAATACGAATCAGATAAATAATACTGATAAAGTTACCACTAAAAAGAGAAGTGCAGGATAAACTGATTATCACATTTTAAACAAATTTATAACTAGAATCACTTCTTAGAAAAAATTATAAATGTTCACAGTATATGATACAGACAGATAAACACATGACCTGAACATCTGAAGAATTAACTCTAGTGCATGTATTAATTTTAAAACTCACATCATCATGATGTTCTTAGATGGTAAAAGAGAACTTTAAAAATTTCCAAAATCTACTCAATGTTGAAACAAAACAAAACAAAAACTGCTTATTGTCAATAGTAAAACAGTTTAAAATAGAAGTATATTTTTCCTTCATATGAAAAGAAAATCACTGAATACCTAAAAGTACATAATTACATTAATTTCACTTAAAAAGAAACAAGGCTGTTAGATTTCAGTTGTTAACTTTTTTGCTTGTTGTTAGTGATAGACTGATGAACACTCATTGGAGATTTGGGGGCATTCTGGAATGTGTCTAAAATTTATCTAGTGTATAAAAAAGGGAAAATGTCCGCAGCAAGATTTTGTAAGTAGCTGTTGGTACACAAATCAACAACTAGACCAGCAACCAGTTTTTTTTTTAAATGAGGTCAATTTAGTAAGTAATAGATAACTGAAAAACTCTAGTAGAGATAATTTAATAACTGGATTGTTCAGCTAATAGAATACAGCTATTTGGGGGAAATCATACTGCATGCCAAACTAATAAGAATAAAAGAAAGTAAAATGTAAAAAGTAACATAATATTATTAAAAAGAAAATTAGGAAAAGTATGTAATTATTTGTATTTTCTGAATACAGTTGCAACAGAGGAAATCAATGACTAAAATTCTAGGTTTTAATGCACAAACAAAAATTTACATTGAGTTCATTAAAAATTAAAAAGCATTATATGAGTAAGACTATAGTTATAACAAATGTACCATGTTAAAAGGACTTCTATAAAAATATAATCTAAAAGAAAAATAGACGAAGGAAGTGAACTGAAAAATCATACAGGAAAAAATGGAAATAAATATCTAAAACGCTTAGCTTCACTAAAAAATCAAAGAAACATTACATCAAAGTAATGCAATACCCTGTGTTGACTTTATTTTTAAAGCATTAATGTTAAAATTCTCACTCCCGGCACAGGGACCGTCAGACTTGCCCCATTACACACTTGCTGAGGGGCCCAAGAAGCGATGCTCATGCTCTTCCCATTAGTAGTTCCTGTTCCGAGGCTCTATCTTTAGCAAATAACCAAAGACGTAAAAGAAATTTTACACAAAGAAAATCACAAAGAAATCATTTACATTACAGCGTGAGAAACTATCTGTTCACCCATAGGAGAATGATCAGATACATAATGGGACATCACATAAAAAATAATCCATCCAAAGGATAAAAAACTATTTAAATAAGAATTTTGAAGCTCAAGGAAAAATTATAAAAATCATCTAAGTAATAAATGTACTATTTATCTCATTCATAATTATCATTTCTTTTGCACAAAAGAAATGCAGATTTGGATGAAAATATCTCAGAAATCAATAAGGATTTTTCTCTGACTTTCAATTCAGGTAATTTTAGTTTTTCATTATTTTTCTATCCTCCTAATTGTCTAAAACGCAAAAGAGGTCTAAAGTACAAACATTAAGAACATTTTGAAAAAGTAAACAATTACTACATCTTAGTGTTTTGTCCATGATTCATATTTTAATGCTATAAATCACAGTGAATTCCTTAGCATCATAAAAGAAAGTCTCTCCACCACCTCTACATTTTCTGAGAATGCCTAACAAATACGAACCATTACCATATGTAGTACATACTTTAAAGCTATTTTACAGACAACAAAAACAAGTCCTATCTTCCTTTCAAATCATTCTCCATTCACTAAATGACTAAAAAAAAAAATCTGCCTTTCATTTTCTTTTCATTGATACACTCATCATGATTATAGCCTTTACTGAACACTTAAATTTGAGCTAAGCACTAGTATGAGAACATTCCACATATTAATTTACACAGTCCTCCTGACAAGTCTAATATCCCCCTTTACAGCAGAACAAACTGAGGACTATAGAAGTTAAGACATTTGTCTTAACGAGATCTGAACCCATAAAATCTGGTTCAAGAACCTTAACTTTATGCTGCAAATATTTTTGGGCAAACTGAAATATTTAGTTAAATTTATATTAAGATAGGAGAGGTATAGGAGAGTTTTTTTTTTTTTTAAGAGCAGGTTCTGACTGGGAAGAGTAGTGGCATTTTGAAAATCAAGCAAATGACATTTTAAAATTTAGAGAAAAATAGTTACCCTGAATAAAAATCTCATTATATTTTCACTGTCCTTAATTTCACCTATAAAAATGCTTCAGACTAGGCACATTCTCTGTAGATTCTATTTACAACTGTCTGCTTTCATTAGCCAAGTTTTTAATATAATTTCAACAGTTAGAATCTGGAATATTTTATCAAGTATATTTTCAACAGTTGCTCGTTCCAGGCTAAGAATACTGTCTTTTTATATATCCTTACCACTACAGTTTCTCTCTGTAGTAACATGCGGTTGACTGTCATCTCCTAAACTTACACTGGGAAATGAATTATGAAGTTGCAGCTTTTTATGTCAAAGTTCAGCATAATATCATCCAGTCATTCAGCTGGTACCAAGTTTGAGGATGGGGAACAGGGTGAAATCAATAAAGTACGATCTCAGCATTGGAGAACTTCCATTTATGACATCCTGTGAGAAAATTTTAAACACTCAAGCTTACCATGTAGGTTCAACTAAAGACAGCACTGAAGCACTTATGAAATTCTTATCCCTTACTTTCCACGGTCCTTATATGAGCCATCTTTCTTTACAACCTAAATGTAGTTGGCTAAAGACAAATGGAAGAAAATAAATCCCCCTTTCTATCAGAAGTACATGAAATACAAAATGAAATGTCTGAGAAAAGTAAAGAGAAGAAAGGATAACCTATAATTATCAAGCGATGAACACTACTCATTTTTAAAAGAAAATTTAATTAAGCGGAGGATGCATACAGCCCAGGCCAATAATCCTTGAAGAACGACCTCTACGATGCAAAATAAACTGCGTGTGTGCGTGTGTGGAGCTAACGACCAGACTCACACAACTCAAGCGGGCGACACATGAACGGTTACTGAAAAGAAAACAAGAGGGTGCGATGACAGAATTCTCCGTTGCAGTTACTGATTCAGGACGCTAGGGGACCACCGCGAGAGCAAGAGTTAATAAGAGGCCACGCAACACTCATCCACTTAGCGTTACACAGGTTCTTTGGTAGACAAGGCTTTCAACGCCTGAGAATACGCATAATGCTCACCTTACTTCCTGTACATTTGTTTATCAGACACTAGTTCTAGCTCTCGATTCCCAGAAGCATATTAACACCACCATCCAGCTTATGGTCTCCATATCTCTGAATCTGAATTGCAGAAGACGGGGCTCTCACACTGCCGCTTTTCAGATTTAGCTACGTTGAGTTCTTAACAATGACATTCCCACAAAATTGTTAGTCTTAAAAACGATGCTGCCGGGCCGGAGGGTTAGCTCAGTGGTTCCGGCGCCTGCCTCGCAAACATAAGGACCTGAGTTCGATCCCCGGTTACCACATATAATGCTGGGCGTGGTGACTCACGCCTGTAATCCCAGCACTCGGGAGGCAGAGACAGGAGGATTGCTGAGTTCGCAGCAGCTTGCCTGGGCACCATAGTGAGCTCAGGGCCAGCCTGAACTACAAAGCGAGACCCTGTCTCCAAAAAGCAAAAAAAAAAAAAAAAAAAAAAAAAAAAAAAAAAAAAAAAAAAAAAAAAAAAAAAAAAAAAAAAAAAA
>PVIC010025230.1:0-25476 GCA_004025085.1 Thryonomys swinderianus
GTGTTGATTGTTGGTGGGCGTGTCTCCATGCCCAGCATTATATGTAGTTACCAGGGATCGAACTCAGGACTTTGCGATTGCGAGGCAGGCGCCGGAACCACTGAGCTAACCCTCCGGCCCTGATGGCGAACCTTTTAAAAATAAGTGCCCAAACTGCAACTCCAAACCCACTTCTTTATCACAAAGCACCAACACTGCAATGAAACCTGAGTACTGAGGTTTTAGTTTAGAGGAAACAACTCATACATTAACATCTTTGGTCTTAAAAGAAAAACAACTCTGTTCCATAGGTTTGCCATTACAGATACAGACTATCCTTTTAAATGACAGCATAGTATTTCAAGGTAAATGGAGATATGTTATTCCACAAATCATATTGATAAACATTTATGCTGCTTTTCATTCATCCTTTTGTAAAGAGTGTGCTGCTAGGAACCTTGTGTATACTTATGGTTTTATACACGTTCCCATTTTTATCTATAAGATAAAATGTAGGTATAAGTTTGGGAATTTTCAAAAAATACACATTAAAATATTTTTTAAAGTTGCTGGTTTATCCCAGTGACTACACTGTTGTGTGCTTCACTAACAGGGCACATAATGAAATAAAGCTTTTGTAAATAAGCAAGGATAGAGTGGCTAATATAGGGTCTCACTTATATAGTTCCGACTGACTTTGAACTTGGAGTAACACTCCTGCTTCAGCCTCCTGAGGGCTGGGATTGTAAGTGTGCACCACCATGTCTGGCCATAGTCATTATTTTAATAGTAATCAGAGTACCTAGTACCTAGGTTTCAAGATAAATGATTCAAAATTGGTCTTTGCTTGTATAAAATTTGTTGTTTTGAAAAACTAAGATCTTTCAGGATTTAAAAAAAAATCATTTTCTTATTTATTTCAATATCTTTTATGTATAAACTGACTAATAATCTTCTGTGAATTGCATACATATGCTTTTTATAATTTACTTTTACTCATTCTATTACTATTTTTAGATTGTTATGTAGTCAGATCTATCTTTCTGAGCATGCCTTCTCCACCCTACAATCGTAAAATTTGTTTGCTCTTTGGACTAGCCAGGGTTCTTGGTTGCAAAAACAGAAACTGACTGTGGTCTGCTTAAGCTAGAAATGGTATTGAGTGCTCACAGTATTGCCAGGAAGGGTAGAAACAAGGAGCCAAGACAACTGGGGCCCTGCCGGAGATGGGGGGAGGGCCACGTGGCAGAGATGGGCTGGTGTGACCAGCCTTTTCCTGTCCTAAACCTGCTGCTGCTCAAAGGACAGGAACAGAAAGATGTGAGCTTCCTACTTTTCTTCACTGTTTTGTTGTCCTCTAATGTACATTATCTTTATATAGTATAAAAAAGAACCAGAACAAATAGGTTTACCATTTTGGCTGCTCAGGCAGATAGAGGGCATGGTTGTATGAAAGTCTTTGTATTAAGTCTCTTTAGTTTGTTTTGGGATGTGTCTATATTTAAACCAGTCACTGCGATGACTGAGATGAAATGCCTTGATTGGCTAGTTGAGATCATGTCCCCCTCCCACCCTGGTGCTGCGAGCGAATCAGCTGGACTGACAAGGGTTGGTACTTTAATGGAGGAAAGTGAAGTGCAATTGTGAAAGAAGAAGAAAGCAACAAAGACTGTACACCTCCTCTGTGATCATGGTATTTGTCATTTTTAACATTTGATTGGATTCAACAAGCAGTAGTACAAAATACCGCTTTGCAATCTGTTGCATTAGAAAATCTAAAATGTATTTTTTATTAACTGTTCTTTTTTGCTCTATCAGTCATTAGGAAGAAGGAATATTAAATTCCTAATATGGAAAGGAAGTCTCACCTTTAATTTTTTTCATCAGTTATAATGAGTGAAAGAAATCTGTTTAGAGTTGCTACTTTCTTTTATACAGGGAACATAGATTCTTAAATATGCAAGAGTCATACATGGTGAAAGTATACATTTTACTAAAGGCCCATGTATTGGTGAAAGCTGATAGTGCTATAGACATGTTTAGATGTCTAGATAGTAACATATACGAAGAAAGCCAAAAATATAAAACTGAAAGAACCACCCTCAATCATACATCATAAAAAGTCACAGCTATTTGTATTATATGATAGTCCTGCAGTCATTCAAAACCGTTTCCCTATTTGAGTCATGACTTATTCAGTGTATTTTCTCC
The DNA here is from genome assembly GCA_004025085.1 of Thryonomys swinderianus. Lineage (NCBI taxonomy): Eukaryota > Metazoa > Chordata > Mammalia > Rodentia > Thryonomyidae > Thryonomys > Thryonomys swinderianus. The sequence goes on from PVIC010025230.1 coordinate 2,191, forward strand.
CACAAATGTCAGCAATAAGTTCTCCAGCAAATGAAAATTTCAAGAAAACAGTGTAGCATAATGAGACAAACCTGGGTTTCAATCTTTCTTTAAAAATCTGATCTTGAGGGCCAGAGATTTAGCTCAGTGGTGCCGGCGCCTGCCTTGCAAGTGCAAGCGTAAGGTCCTGAGTTCAATCCCCGGTAACCACATACAACAATGCTGGGCGTGGTGACTCAAACCCACCAGCAATCAACAACACATACCACAGAGCCAGGCGTGGTGGCTCACGCCTGTAATCCCAGCACTCGGAAGGCAGAGACAGGAGGATTGCTGAGTTCGAGTCTTGCCTGGGCTACATAGTAAGCTCAGGGCCAGCCTGGACTACAAAGCGAAACCCTGCCTTAAAAAAAAAAATCTGATCTTGAATGTAAAATGTGTTATTATTTCACAAGTTTAAAAATTAAATGATGTTGGGGTCGGAGATTTAGCTCAGTGGTTCCAGCACTAGCCTCGCAAGCGCAAGGTCCTGAGTTTGATCCCAGTAACCACATAGAATGCTGGGTGTGGTGACTCATGCCCACCAGCAATCAATACCACATACCACAGTGCTGGGCCTGGTGTCTCATGCCTGTAATCCCAGCACTCAGGAGGAGAGACAGGAGGATTGCTGAGTTCGAGGCTTGCCTGGGCTACATAGTGAGCTCAGGGCCAGCCTGAGCTACAAAGCGAGACCCTGTCTCAAAAAAAAAAAAAAAAAAAAAAAAAAAGAATTAAATGATGCCATTTCTATAAAACAGTACTATTGTTATTATTAAAATTTGGAATTATTGTTAGGGAGGAAGTAGCATTTCTTTTGAAAAATCAGTTGCACCAGAGACAATTATGTGTGTAACAGAAATAGGATACATTTCCAAGAATGTATTGGGAAATATTTATTTAGTGGTGCTGGGATTGAATGTAGGTCTTCATCTTGACAAGGCCTTTACTATTGAGCTACATCCTCAGGCCCAGGCTAGGTGGATGGATAAATGAATGGATGGATGGATGGATAGATAGATAGATAGATAGATAGATAGATAGATAGATAGATAGATAGATAGATAGATAGGTAGATGGACAGACAGACAGACAGGTAATCTTATTTTGGGGTATAGCTATAGAAATCCTGTGTGGTTAAAAAGGCTGATTTAGCCGGGTGTGGTGGCTCATGCCTGTAATCCCAGCACTCGGAAGGCAGAGACAGGAGGATTGCTGAGTTCGAGGCTTGCCTGGGCTACATAGTGAGCTCAGGGCCAGCCTGAACTACAAAGTGAGACCCTGTCTCAAAAAAAACAAAAACAAAAACAAAACAAAAAACGGCTGATTTAGCAAAGACAGACTATGATGTAATACCTTGGATTTTTCTATAATGTCCAAAGTATGATATGTGGTTCTGGGAGTGCATTTCCAGGTCGACAGGATGGCAGTGGCCCTATGTGCCCAGATGCTGCCCAGTGGTCTAGGCCTCAGGGAACTAAAGGAGTCCTCTGTGGACTTAGCCATTCTAGTCCAGCAGGCTTTGAACTTTAGGCCACACTGTAATTTGATTAACACTATCCCTTATTGATGATTTTGTTATTTTGGCACTTTGCAATTAAATGACTTATACAAAAGCTTTATCCTTCAGGCAAAGTATATATTTGTTGTCTAACTACAGAATTTAGCATTAAATAATTTCATGACAGACCACATTTGGCATGCCTAGTTATTCAGGGAATTTTCAAAGAACTGTGGAGGGACTTTTTAGTCACACATCCTCTCTGTTCTTAGTCATCTATTCCTTTTATGGTAGTCATTAGCAAATATCTCTCAGCCTCTTCTATAATGTTTAACAGTCAGTGTAAGCTCTCTGTAGTGCTGGCTGTTTTGAGCTTTGTGTACTTAATTATGAGACAGTCAGCATATACTTGTGAAAACATAAACTAAATGTTGGTATATTCACCACATGGTTTCTTTTTACAGAACTACAGTTGTTAATACTCACATTAAATTATTTCAAAATCATTAAATTTCTCTTATATACCTTTTTGGGTATTATCTTTTCTCCTCTACTCTTTATATATGTGTTTCCTTGATTACATTCAGAATTAAGGAACATGAGAATTAAAAGGTGGTGTGATTAGAAGTTTTGCTTAGGTAAACATTTTTGTATTCTATGTAATCAAAAGCACTGTTTACATTTAACTACTTGACCCTAATGATTTCAAATTCCAGTATTGCACAATTGCATTGTACCTTCCCTAATACCTAGTAAATCCAGCTGTTTGGATACTACTTAGTCTCCTTAACTTTTAAAATGTTGTCAAGTTTTTTTTGTGAAAATTTGAGTATTTTCACTCTAGCTCCTTCTAACCTTTGTATTTTGTTCCCAAACTCATAGACACATTTCCCTAAGCATAGTACTGTATCTCTTTTCATTTAAACATTTTTCATTTAAAAAACTTTGAACATACGGTTTTTAAATAACACTAAAGGAGCTGGGTGTGATGGCTCATGCCTGTTATCCCAGCATTCGGGAGGCAGAGGCAGGAGGATTGCTGAATTTGAGGTGTGCCTAGGCTACATAGTGAGCTCAGGGCCAGCCTGAATAACAAAGCAAAACTCTGTCTCAAAAAATAAAATAAAATAAAATAACATTAAAGGTAATTACAGTAAGAATTTTGGTTGAGGTAGATAACTGGTATGACCTTCATTTTTGTCCTTAGCAAGATATTATATTAAAAGTGTTCCTCTAAATGTCTTTCAGGCCCATGACTCAGCATATCCTGAGTCCCTGATTTTCCCTCCTAAATTCTTTATCTCCTATTGTGTATGTCACTCCATTAATCCTCCAAACTGGAGCCTTGGTTCTCTTCTTCACACTCCATACTCAACCCTGTCCTTGTGGGGAGAGTCAGTAGATCCTGGATTGTCCTTATCTCCAGCAGGTTCTCCCAGCAATAAGATGTAGATGTATTCATTCACTGGACTATGTTGTGTAAATATTTTCTTTATGTACTGTGATGTGGAGAGTTTGGAAAGTATCACTCCTTTTTACAGAATAAAATTTACATTCTCATAAAGGGTGTGCCAGAAATGACACTGACTGACTCCTGGCTTCATCTCTTCCCCACAAAGGGCATTTTATGTTCTAACTTCATCAGAAATAAAATTCTCAGTGCATAACTGGGTACAGTAGTACCCACCCTGAAATTCCAGCTACTCAGGAAGCTGAAGTGCTAGGATCTTGAATTCAGGTCTAGCTTGGGAAATATAAAGAGACTATTTGAAAAGAGAAGTCTCAGTGTTCTAAACATACTTGACTATTTCATTTTCCTATTTTAATTAGCTCATTTTGTGTTTCTTACTTTGTTTCTGCATGGTAAAGTTTTATTTATCCTTAAGCATAACCCAAATATTATCTCTTCCTTGGTCTCACTAGGCAGAATTAATGGTATTTCTTTTTATGAGCCTTAAATTTATGCTTCTAGCCAGGTATGGTGGCACATACCCATAATGTGTGCCACTCCAGGTAGTAGAGGCCATCCTGGGCTACACAGTGAGTTCAAGGCCAGCCTCAATTACATAGTGAGACCTGTCTCTTAAAAAAAAAAACTCATCATTTTAACTATTGTATTATGGTGAGTTAGTAAATCTTTTGCTCTGGAATTAGACTACCTACGTCAGATCTCAGCTGTATGCCAGCTCCGTGACTTTAGGTAATTGCTCAAACCTTCTAGTATTCAGTTTCCTTATTTGTAAAGTGGACACAATAATAGCCTTTAACTAATGAGCTTGCTAAGAAGATTAAGCAACAGATAAAAGTACTTTTTGTTCAGTAAATGTTATGTTACAATGGTTATTTGAATTACTTAGTATTTGAAAAATAAACTTTGTGATGTATGTGCTTTAGTAGGTTGTAATTTCCTTGAGGCTTACTTAAAAATGTGTCAGTTCATTTTTGTCCAACACTTATGATAAGGCTGGGCTCTAGTGTTAATAGTAAGCACTCTGGAGATCTTATATGTCAGACACTGTACTAAGAACTTTATTACCATTAGCTGCTTCAAATTCTCTCACAAAACTGTATAAGGGAAGTGCTGTTTTATCCATTTAACTGACGAGGAAACTGAGGCACAATGAGATTGTCTTAAATCTACAAAAGTAGTGTGAAGAGGATCAGAAATTTGATCCCAGCGAACCTGGCTACAGATCTCATATTCTCTACCCATCACACTAGGTCATCCCGAGACAAATGCTTAAAAAACATCTGATTGAACAAATGAGTGAATGAGATGCAAATTACAAGCTCATAGGACTGAGTGCTTGGAGATGGTTTTATTGAAAGAGATGTGGGTAAGTCATTAAGAGATAGACTAAATGAATAAGAGAAAGCTTGGAGCAGTCAGTAAGTGACCAGGGTTGGCTGGTCTTTGCAGATACTTTGTTGAGTTGGAATGTTTTTGGATTGCAAAAAGTAGCTTTTTAATTTCAGATGAGCTCAATTCATAGCCAAATTAAAGTATATTATGATAAGGATTTTATTTAATGCATCAATACAGTAATCTGTATTGATCCCACCCTCCTACCACAAATAACTAGAAAACTGGACAAAACATGTTAGAAGTGTTTTAAATATTGGACAACAGGCAGTGTACTGAGATCATCATAGGTTCCTGTGCAGAGATATTGCTCATCCACAGTATATCTATGATGAAGATAGACAGAACTGAGGACCGTGAGGTTGAAGAGATTGGGATTTGAAAGGCCATGTGCCAGAGAGATGGGAGCTATGTAGAAAGAGTTCCAAACATTTGCTCAGGGGTTTCTTGACCCTGTAGTAAATAGTAAGCTACGTATGCCTATAGTTAAATGCCACATGCTGGTATGTTCGTGGACCCCAGATTATTCTCAGTTTGATGCTTTGCTAAAAGGATTCATTGGTTTCAGCATGTAGTCATACTCATGGCTAAGATTTATTACAGTGGAAGAATACAAAGTGGAAAATCAGCAAAGGGAAAAGGTGCATGGGTTGAAGTCAGGAAAAAAAACAGGCATAAGCTTCCAAGACTCTCTCTCCGTGGTGTTACACAGGATACATTTAATTTCCCTAGCAATGAGTTATGAAAACTTGTGTGAGATGTTGTCTACTAGGGAATCTCATTCTAGGCTCAGTGCCAGGATTTTTATTAGGGACAGGGCTACTATGTTAACTGTTATGCACAGTGGGCAAAGAACTGAGAGAGAATGCAGAGACACTTGGCAATTTTTGGAGACAATTTTGTTGTTGTTGTTGCCATAGCTGGGAAGGAAACTGAGCCACAGTGAGATTGTCCTAAATCCACAAACTACTAATTGTGTTACTATGCTACTAACATGTTGAGTACCAGCCAGGAATGCTGCTAAATACCTTGCTGGGTGCCAGACTAGTTCCCTATAATGAAGAATTATACGACCTCTAATGTCAGTAGTATCAAGATTCAGAAGCCTTGGTCTAGAAGCACTCTAACTGAGCTTAAAAAGAAACCTAGAAAAGATCAAGTTGACTTAAGATAACTTAAATGTTAGTCAAAAGATAATCAGCACTTTAAAGGAAGACAGTGAAATTGAGATACATAATGCAGTATTTATAATATTCAGCATCCAGTAAAAAAAAAAATCACTAGGCATGTGAGGTAGTATGAATATGATTTATAACCAGGAGAAAAAATTAGCCTATTTACAGAAGACTAGAAGTAACTAAGATGGTGAATTAGCACTCATCCATTACCAGTGCAATCAAGAATGTAAAATAGCCGGTTGTGGTGGCTCACGCCTGTGATCCCAGCACTCGGGAGGCAGAGACAGGAGGATTGCTGAGTTCGCGGCGGCTTGCCTGGGCACCATAGTGAGCTCAGGGCCAGCCTGAACTACAGAGTGAGACCCTGTCTCAAAAAAAAAAAAGAATAAAATAAAACATGACCATAAATAAAGATAAAAATGATCTGGAGCCACAAGAGACCTAGAAGAGCAAAAGCAATTCTAAGCAACCAGGATATGGCAGAAGGTTTTACAATCCCCAACTTAAAACTCTACTATAAAGCCACTATGATAAAAAACTGCATGATCCTGGCAAAGTAACAGACCTGAGGACTAGTGGAATAGATTAGAAGATCCAGAAACAACTCCAGACACACTAAGCCACCTTATCTTTGACAAAGGAGCCAAACATCCTCAGTGGAGGAAAGACAGCCTCTTTAACAAATGGTGCTGGAAAAACTGGGCTTTAACCTGCCCAGAACTAAAGCTAGACCTATCTCTTTCACCGTGTACTAAACTAAAATCATAATGGATTTGAGACTTAAACATTAAAACAGAAACACTAAACCTGCTGCAAAACAGGTTGGGTAAAACTCTTGGACACATTGGCTTAGGCAGAGACTTTATGAACAAAACCTCTATAGCACGAGAACTACCAGAAAGAATCAACAAATGGGATCTCATTCTACTAAAAAGCTTCTGCACAGCAAAAGAAACCACTGGTACTGCTAAAAGACAACCAGCAACATGGGGAAAAGTCTTTACTAGCTGTTTGTCAGACAAAGGGCTACTATCTAGAATATATAAAGAACTTAAATTGTCCCCCCAAGTTTAAAGACCCAATTCAAAAATGGTCATCTGAAATGAACAGACACTTCTCAGAGGCAGAAGTCATAGCAGCCAAGAAGCATATGAAGAAATGTTCAACATCACTGGTCATTTGAGAGATGCAGAAGAAAACAACACTGAGATTTCATCTCATTCTACAAAGAATGGCTACTATTGCAAAATCAACCAGCAATAAATGCTGGGTGGCTGCAGGGAGAAAGGAACCCTTCTCCACTGTTGGTGAGATTGTAGACTTGTACAACCATTGTGGAGATCAATGTGGAGATTCCTCAGAAAACTAGGATTAGACCCATTTGACCCTGCTATTCCCCTGCTAGGAATATACCCAAAGGAATTTAAAAATTCATATTGCAAAGTCATATGTACACCCATGTTCATAGCAGCTCAGTTTGTGATAGCCCAGTGTTGGAAACAACCCAGATGCCCATCAACTGGAGACTGGATAAAGAAGTTGTGGGGTTTTTTTAAAATAAAATGAAGTATTACTCTGCCGTAAAGAATGACAAGTTTCATTCATTTATGTGCAAATGAATACATCTTGAGGGCACACTAATAAGTGAAATAGATAGATCCCAGATATGTTAATACCATATCTTTTCTCAGGTATGAGAACCTGTAGATGTAAATGAGTTCTAGAATGTATGTTATATTTTGTAAAAGAGGAAATATTCAAAGGGAATGTGGTGGGGGAACATAATGAGGGGAAAGAATAAATATAATTTGGAAAGAAAAAGAAGTAGCACATATATAAGGAATGGGGGTTGTGGGTGGGTAGGGATATGGGTAAAAATGAGAATGAACTAGTACAAATTCCCCAATGTTGAGTGTGATTGTGAGCTGTATATAAAATGTACCAATAAGGAATTCAATTAAAAAAAGATAAAAATGAGAAGTATATGAATGAATGAAAGATGAATGAAATGCCTAGAGCTAAAAAAATACAATGCATAAAATAGAAACCTTACTGGATAGGATTTAGGGCAGATTAGAAATATAGAGGAAAAGCCAGTGAATTTGAAAACAAGTCATAGAAACTATCAATATGAAGAATAGAGAAAAGTAACTGCAGAAGAGATGAATAGAGCCTCCTTGACATCCAATTTATTATTGGCTAGAGTAATAAACTTATAATTAAAGTTTTAGTGAGGAGAGCAGAAATAATTAGATAAAATAAAGGTCTAAAATGCTCAAATTTGGTGACAACTATAAATCCACAGACTCAAGAAGCTAAATGAATCTGATACAGAAAGAAAACTATGGCAAGCCACATTGTAAACAAATTGTTCAAAACCAGTGACAGTAACAAAAATTTTAAGCCACAAAAAGACATTTACATATAGAGAATTTAAAATGAAAATATTACATACTCTTTTTTATCAGTAACTACAGAGCCTGAGACCATGGAATAACATCTTTTTTTTTTTTGAGACAGGGTCTCGCTTTGTAGTTCAGGCTGACCCTGAGCTCACTATGTAGCCCAGGCAAGCTTCAAATTCAGCAATCCTCCTGTCTCTTCCTCCTGAGTGCTGAGATTACAGGTGTGAGCCACCATGCCCGGCATTGTAGGTGGTTACTGGGATCGAACTCAGGACCTTGCGCTTGCAAGGCAGGCACCAGAACCACTGAGCTAAATCTCCAGCCCTGGAATAACATCTTGAGAAAGCTGAAGGAGTAAACCACCAATATAAAATTATATACCAGGTAAAAATGTCCATTAACAATGAAGACAAAATAAAGACCTTTTCAGACTTTTGAAAGCTGAGAAAATTTGTAACCTAGAAATGTAACAAAAAGAAACTAATGGGGTACACAGAGAATTAGCTCATTGGTTCTGGCATCTGCCTGGCAAGTGCAAGGTCCCTGGTTTGATTCCTTGTAAACACATACAATACTGGGTGTAGTGACTCATGCCCACCAGCAATCAGTACCATATACCACAGTTCAAACCGTGGTGGTTCACATCTATAATCCCAGCACTCAGGAGGCAGAGGCTGGAGGATTGCTGAGTTTGAGGCTTGCCTGAACTACATAGTGAGCTCAGGGCCAGCCTGAACCACAAAGCAAGACCCTGTCTCAAAACGAAACAAAACAAAACAGAAATGTAATGGAGAAATTCCAAACTGAAGGAGAAAGATCCCTTAGAAACTTAGATGTTTACCAAATAATCAAGAGCATTAGAAGTAATAAATAAGTGTAGGTAAATACAAAAGACTTTATTTGCTCTTAAAATAAATGTCTTTAAATCATAACTTTATAATAATCATAATATCTTTGTATTGTTGAATTTATAACAATAAATTGTTGTAGAAATAAAACACATGACACTAATAGTGCCATGAATGGTCTTTGCAATGTATGTGGAATGATCTATAATTATTTGAAACTATAATGTATCAAACTGAAAAATGAGGGCTGGAGATTTAGCTCAGTGGTTCCTCCATCTGCCTAGCAAACCAAGGTCCCTGGTTGATCCCAGTAGCCACATACAATCATATGTCTTGGGCGTGGTGATTCATGCCCATCAGCAATCAGTACCACACCCCACAGTGCCGGGTGTGGTGGCTCACGCTTGTAATCCCAGCATTTGGGAGGCAGAGGCAGGAGGATTGCTGAGTTTGAGGTTTGCCTGGGCTACATAGTGAGTTGAGGGCCAGCCTGAACTACAAAGTGAGACCCTGTCTCAAAAAAAAAACATATTTTAAATGCCAATAAAGAAGTGTAACTAATATACAGTTGGAAAGAAATGAAATAGGAAAAGATAGTGCAAAAGAAGTTAGGAAAAATGAAACCCAAAAATTAATAGGACAAACAGAAAAGAGGTACCAAGATACTAGACTCAATCAGGCATAGTGGCATACACCTGTAATCCCAGCACTTTGGGAGGCTGAGGCAGGGGGATTGCAAGTTTGAGCCAGCCTGGGCAAATCAGCCACTGTGAGATCTTGTCTCAATATTAAGAAAAACTTTTAAAGGGTTGGAGGTATGGCTTTATGCAGAAGATCTTGGTTCAATCCCCAGTACTTGAAAAAACAAAAAGATGATAGTCTTGAGGTAACCCATTTCAGTAGTAACACTAAGTATAAAGGACTACAGTCAACTTAATGGAGGATCAACCATATATCTTATCTACAAGGAGAGCCCAACTATCTCCATCTGTAGTTATATTTTATATATACTTAAAATGTAGACAGGTTAAAAGTTTAAAAATAAACCATACAAATACTAATCAAAAGGAAGCTATAGCAAGTATATCAATTTAGAGAAAGTGGATTCAAGAGAAAGATGAAGATACTGCATACTGATCTAAGTGATTTAAGAATATGTCCTCAAATAGTTTTATGCCTTTTTCTTTAGGAGGTGAGGCATAATTCTCCTCTCCTTGAATGTGGATTGTATGTTCTAACTCACATATACGGTATAAGGGTACAAGGCAGTGTAACTTCCAATTTGGTCTGTTTATCATTCAAACCAGGGGAAGTTGAGTTCTGTGTTAGGAAGAGAGGTCAACATGACAAGAAACTGAGGCCCTCTTCAAAAGTCAAGTGCATGAGCATCAAGGCTTCTGATAACCACAGCACCAGCTAACATTTTTTTTTTCTAAGAGTAGGAAAAGTTTATTGAGAGAAAGAAAGTTTCTGTCTAAGAGAGACAGAGGGGGACCTGAAAGTGGGTTCCCGACTAGCCAACATCTTAATGGTCACCATGATAGAGACCCTGAATCAAAACCTGGGCCAAAACTTAAGCTAGATGGATTTCTGACCCTCAGAGCCAGTGTGTAACAATAAATTTTTGTTGTTTTTTTAAGCTTCAAAGTTTGTTTTTTTTGTTTTGTTTTGTTTTTAGTTTTTTGATACAGGGTCTTGCTTAATTGTTCAGGCTGGCCCTGAGCTCACTATGTAGCCCAGGCAAGCCTGGAACTCACAGCAATCCTCCCTGGCATTGTGGTGTGGTACTGATTGCTGGTGGGTGTGAGTCACCATGTCTGGCATTGTGTTAGTGGTTACTGGGAATCGAACTCAGGATCTTGCACTCACAAGGCAGACGTTGGAACCACTGAGCTAACTCCCCGGCCCTAAGCTTCTAAGTTTTGAAATAATTTGTTACACGGCAGTAGATATTTGATAGGATGATGAAAGGGTAGGTTCATCAAGATGTTTAAATTTTAAATCTATATGCATTGAGTGGCTTCAAGATGTATAATGAAAAACTTGACAGACCCAAAGCAGAAATAGAGAAATCTCTAATTATGTTTGAGAACTCAGCACTCTGCTCAGTAGTTGATAGACAGACAAAAAAATAAGAAAAGAAATGGAAGACTTTGTCCTTTTTTTTTTTTTTTTTTTGAGACAGGGTCTCACTTTGTAGTTCAGGCTAGCTCTGAGCTCACTATGTAGCCCAGGCAAGCCTCAAACTCAGCAATCCTCCTGTCTCTGCCTCCCGAGTGCTGGGATTACAGGCATGAGCCACCACGCCCGGCACTGTGGTATGTGGTATTGATTGTTGGTGGGCATGAGTCTCCATGCCCAGCATTGTACGCGGGGATCAAACTCAGAACCTTGCGCTTGTGAGGCAGGCGCCGGAACTGCTGAGCTAACCCTCCGGCCCTTGATATATCATTTTTATAGTATACTTTGTATAGTAGTAGCAGAATATTTTATTCTTTTCAAGTGTACATGGAACACTTGTCAAAATATACCATATTTTTATAGAAAAGTTCTCAAGTAAATTTAAAAACATTGAAAGCTTGGAAAGTATGTTTTATTATCACAATGAAATGAAATTGGAAATCAGTTAACAGAAGTGTATCTGAGAAATTCACCATATACCTGGAAATTAAATGTCACAGTTTTAAAATAACACCAGGGGGAGTAAAAAATATTTTCAACTGAATGAAAATGAAATAAAAGGATTGGGAGTGATTGACCTTGGGTTCAACACCCAGCCCCACTAAAAAAAAAAGACAGAAAATGAAATCACAGAATTTACAGTTCAAGCAATGCTTGAGGGAAATTTGTAATGTTAAATGTTTGTAATGTACTAGAAAATTTAAAAGTCTAAAACCAATCATTTAATTTCTTACCTAGAAGGCTGAGAATATAGCTGAGTGGCATGGCGCCTGCCTGGCAAGTGCAAAGGCCTGAATTTGATTCCTAGGATCAAAAAAAATGTTCCTACCTAGACAAATAAGAAAAGGAACAGTAAATTAAACCCAAAGTGCATAAAAGGAAAAAAATAGTGAAATCTATAAAATAGAAAAAAGACATGTAACCAATCATTGGTTTCTTTTAGAAAACAGCTGATAAAATGAGTCTGATGCCTTTTTATAGTCTTAAAATATACTATACTTTTAACATGAATTTTTGAAAACTAAAAAGCTAACTCCTTAATCTGAGATACATGGCCTTGTTTTACAATCTGTATTGAGTTGTGAGACTTATTGAAGATGTTTATTACAAGTTTAGTTATGATAAATTTTATCTATTTTTGCCTAAACATTTCAGAAGTTTCCTCTGAAAGATAGCTATATTTATAACGGAAAAATGATACTTGGAAAATGATCCTACAATTTCTATATTATTTTTTCTTTATAGTTTTGAACATAAAGGTATGTAAAACAGGTAATGAAAAGTTTAAAATCAAGAGCAAAAATATATTTCTCAGGAAAATCCAGTCAAAGATATTAAAAATACATAATGAGGATTTGTAGATGCCATTTGCTATTTGCAAGAAATATATTTTCATAGAACACAACATTTACCGTAAGGGTGGTATTCAGATACCATAGCCTGTAACAAATTCCTGGGAAACTGTGCAAAGATCAATCCAATAATAGCCAATGATAAGCAACTTTAACAGTTATCAACATCTGATCTCTTTGATCAGTGATAAATCACTGATAAATAATTTGCATCTACTTGCAGTGTTATTCACAGTGTATCTTATAATAAAGATGAAGTAAAAGACCTAATTGTACTGTACTGCAAATACTGAATTCAAACTTAAGAAAAAAAGTAAAATCAATTAAAATGCTTTTAGTCACTCAGATTTTTAGTAAACTTGAATACTTTCTTGGTTATTCACTGTCTGATTCCTTAGCTCATATATTATGCCGATTTCCTGTTTGCTTATAAAATCCTAGAATGAAATAATATAATCCAGACTCCTGTTTCATTCCTTTTAGCTTTTCATATTTTGTAACACTTCACTGAGTATGAGCCATCCAGATTCTGGAACCAAACCAGTCAGCCTGGCCACATTATAATGTTTTTTTTTTTAATGGGTTTCCTCATACAGGGTATAGGGACGGGGAAAAGGAAGAATATACTATGATAGAGCTGGCATTTTAGGATCATAGAACTCAATTTCAATTCTAAGTTTTAGTGTTATTTTGTTATTTCATAGTTTGCAATATGCTTGTCAGGAGGAGTAACTTTCTGATTTTAATTATCTTCCTTCTGAAGTCTGGATTTTTGCCACAGGCAAAAGATTCCATAATGTACTGATAGGAGAGATTCAAGAACTTTGTAAGGATTTGTTTTCTGAGGGAAATGTGATAGTGTGGTTAGACAGGGTACAATGCTCAGAAAAAGGGGAAACTTTTGACTGACCCAGAGAAAAGCCAGCTTTAAAGGTAGGAATAGTGTTTTTTCTGCACAATGCATACAGTTTCAGCAACCAAGAATTTCCCATCCATTTTCCCATCAAAGTACTACGCAGGCCTGATCTTGCTTAGCTTCCGAGATTGGAGGAGACCGGTGTGTTCAGGGTGGTGTGGCCACAGACCCAAGAATTCTCTAAGCGCTGTGAATTCTAAGGATGAACTGTTGTAGAGTGGTCACTAACCTTTTTTTTTTTTTTTTTTGCTAGGGATTGTTTTCACTCTTATTTCCTATTTATATGTATATCCTCTTTGCACATTTTTGGAGTTTGCTGTCTTTGACATCTGTGCATCAGCAACATTTTCATAGTTCAAAGTAAATTGTGCTACAGCTGTAACTGTTTTCTGTATTTTTTTCTTTTTACTTTCTAATGTGAGGGTTGGGGGGCTTTATAAAGTAGTCAAAGATAAATATCAGATAATGTTGAACTACAAGATTTGTTGTTGCAGAAAGTAAGGCTGAAAACCATCACAAATCATCAGAGACATAAAATGAATTTTAACCATCTGCACTCACTTTACTTTTTACTTGTTATAATGAGGTTTTTTTCCTTTCTCAGTTCAAGTTCCCAACTTATGCTTTCCCTGTTTTTTTTAATTGAATTCTTTTTTGATACATTTTATATACACATCATGATCACACTTAACACTGAGAATTTGTACTAGTGTATGACAGCTTGGGCTATGTAGAAAGACCCTGTTGAAGGAAAGAAGGAAGGAAGGAAAGAAAGAAAAGAAAAAAAGAAAGAAAGAAAGAAAGAAAGAAAGAAAGAAAGAAAGGAAGGAAGGAAGGAAGGAAGGAAGGAAGGAAGAAAGAAAGAAGAAAGAGAGAAAGACCCTTAGCTTCTTCACAAAACAAACATTTACTAAGGCATCCTGGCTGTGCATCTCACCTGAAGATGTGAGTGTTGAAGCTCACTCAGGAGCAGGATTCAACTCCTTGGGGCTGTTAGAGTGAGACCCTCAGCCCCTCTAGTTGTGTGGCATTTCTTGACGTGTGGGCTTCTGTGTAGAGGTGCTTACAACATGGCAGCTGGCTTTCACCAGAGCAAACTAGAGAGCAAGAGAGGCCAAGCAAGATGGATGTCTTCTTGTGAACCTAATGTTGAGAGTGACATCCGGTGACATTTGCCACATCTATTTGTGAGAAATGAGTGGCCAGGTGAGCTTATTCTGAAGGGAAAGGAACTTCACAAGGGGGTGTCTGCAGCAGGCAGGAGATAGAGGGGTTCTTATGGGAGGTGCCTATCAGAGTGTTCCTCTCAGAAAGTTCTACAAAATATGTATTTTAATTTAGATCTAATTTTATACTGTGAGTTTTGTGGTATCTCTTGAAAATATTAGTGATAATCAAAGATGTAGATAAAGGATTGGAGCACAGTGTATGAGAGTTTGTCATATCACTGTGTCTTGCTGCATCTGCTGTGGGGCATTCTCTTTGACCAGGATGGCTCAGCACCCATTAAACAGCCACTGAAGCCTGGTATAGTGGTGTTCATTGGTAACCCCAGTTACTTCAGAGGCTGAGGCAGGAGGATTGCTTGAACTTAGAAGTCCAAGTCCAGCCTGGGCGAAATAGCAAAACTTCCATCACAATAAAGAAAAAAGACCCCCCCCCAACAAAAACCCAGCCATTGAAAAGGGGAAACTGAAAATTGAGGGGAGAGGGGAACGACCCGCAAGTGGCACCTGTCACATCCCATTCACCAGAATATTTACATGGCCACACCCAGCTACAAAAGAGGTTAGAAATAGAGTCTTTGGGTAGTTACAGACTCAGCTGAAAGATTTTGTAGTACAGGGAAGAGAGTATAAATATTGAGGGAAAGGCTAGCAGTGTCTGCCAAAGCTTCCAGCAGCATTGAAGTGGGTATCACATGACCATGCACTAATGCATTTTACTCAGAAGGGAACAAAATTATGTCCTCATTCAAAACTTCTTACTCTTAATTTAGACAGAATTCTTATTAACTTGATTATTTAGCTTCTCAAAGCACTGCAAGATTAAGAGGAAGTGTAGTGAGAAGCAGACATCTGGACAGCTGCAGAAATTGGGAGCAGATTGTCCAGTAACAAATAGGGGCAGACAGAAGGCCAAGGCAAGAGCTAAGCTGGTAGTTCCAAGGGATCTGACAGGGGCAAACAGTCCTGTGAACTCTAGTAGCCGCCCGGTATTGCCCACTTAACAGCATCTCATAGTAGAATACTTAGTTTCAGTGGTGATGAGCCAAGTCTTCCACTGGGTTCAATACTTTATTCGTCGAAAAGAGTTCATCAGTTATCTGGAAAATTCATTTAATCGAATAGTCTAAGTGTTTTGGTCAGGGCCAGAGATTTACCTCAGTGGTTCCGGTGAGTGCAAAGTTCCAAGTTAAATCCCTGGTACAAAAAAAAAAAAAAGATGTGGTCAGATGAAGGAGAGAACTCTCTACTTACTCTACTTTCACCTTTCTGTAATTATAGTCACACTTTTGGAGGCCTGGATTATTATATACCGTTGCAGATCATTTGCCACAAGTAACTTATTTGTTTTTAAAGGGAATGTTTAGACTTATCAATCCCCAGATACTTCAGATTGTAAAGGAAGACCAATTATCCTCTATTTCTACCTCACTACTCTATAAAGAATATAGAATTGTCTGGTTGTACAGAAATATTATTGAATGCATGAGAGTATCAAAGAGGCTTCTAGTTCCCATATTTTTAAAGCCAACTGGCATTGTAGCTAGTGTTGTAAGTGGTAACCTTGAACGTTCTTTCCTGTTCCTTCATCTGGCACATCTTCACTTATGTACACGTGTAAAGCACCATCAACAGCAAGAAAAATTAACAATTGGACCATTAAAGTTGAAAGGTTTACTCTGTGAAAGACTTACAAAGAACATAAAAAGATAAGCTGAAGACTTGGGGAAAATATTTACAAACTAAAGACTAGTGTTAGGATATATATAGAACTCTCAGAACTCAGCTGGTAGGCTGGGGTATAGCTCAGTAGAGGAGAGCTTGCCTGGCAGGGTAAAGCCCTGAGTTTGATCCCAGCACTGCCAAAAACCGAAAACTCGGCAGTAAACATGTAATATAAACTATCCTTAGTTAAAGAGACACTTCACTGAAGAAGGATAGATGTATGCAGAAAGGTGTTTAACATCACTAGGGAAATGCAAATGAAAATTACCAATCAGAATGTCTAAAGTAAAAATAACCAAGACTATGAATGCTGGTGTGGATAGAGAAAGTAGGTCACAGATACAGTGCTGGTGGGAATGTAAAATGTTGCAGGCACTCTGGAAAACAGATTGGCAGTTTTCCTTAAAAACTGAACAAGTCACTGCCACACAATCTAGAAGCTGTACACCTGGGCATTTACTCCAGAGAAATGAGGGCTGACGGCCATACCAGCTCCTGTACACAAATGTTTATACTAGCTTTCTTTGTAACAGCCCTACACTGGAGAGAACCTCATGTCCTTTAGTGAATGAAGGGTTAGACAAACCACACCACCTTCAGCACTACCCAGCAATTAAAAAGAGCTGGCTAAGGATACATCCCACAACCCGGGTAAATTATGCTGAGTGAAGCAAGCTAATCCAAAAAGGTCACACACTGTATTATTCTATATATGTATAACATTTTTGAAATGATAGAATCATAAAAATGGAAAACAGATTAGTGGTTTTCAGGGATTAGGGAAAATGCAAGGAAAAGAAATAGGGATGGCTATAAAAAGCAGAACATGGATACGTGTGATGGTGGGACAGTTCTGTATCTTTTTTTCATTTTAATACATGTTTGCAGCACATATTTACATTCATCTTGGAGGGTAGGTACAAGGACTTAGTGTATCTTAAGTCCATGGACTTAAGTGTTCTCTTTCCCCTTCTCCCTTCCCTCCCATTTTTACCCCCTCCTTTCACCTCTGGATCCCCTTCCCATTTGCAAAAGGTCTACCTTCCTGTTTCCTCCTTTTTGAAATTTATAGTTTGGCTTTCGCATAGAAGAGAAGTAAATGATATTTAAGCTTCAGGTATGCTTTATTTCATTTAGTATTATGGTGTCAAGGAGCATCCATTTACCTACAGATGGCTTTTCTTTATAACAGAGTAGTAGTACTCAATTGTGTATGAATACCACATTTTCTTTATCCATTCATTTGGTGATGGACAGATAGGCCTCTTTGAGGTTTTAGGTTTTATGAGTTGCACTGCTACTAATATGGATATGCATCTATCTCTGTGGCATGATGCCTTTAACTCTTTTGTGTCTCTTGATCACTCCAGGGTTACCCTGTGTTACAGTTTTGTGAGATGTTATGCTTAGGGGAATCTGGGCAAAGGGTACATGGTAACTCTCAGGAATATTTCTTACAATGATGCATGAAAATATGATTATCTCAAGGTAAATAGTTTACTTAAACTGGGCGAGGTAGTGTACACTTAAAATCAGAGCACTCTGGGAGGCTGAGACAGGAGGGTCTCAAGTTAGAACCCAGCCTGAGCAATTTAGTATGTCTTCAAAAAAAGCAGGGAGGGAGTGGGGAAGGTGTGGGCCTAGCCATGGCTCCATGTAAAAGCTCTGGATTCAATCTTCAACACTGAGAGAAAAAAGAAAAAAATCTTTACTTGAAAAGCCATACACTCTTTAGAACCCCGTTAGACTGGGAACATGAAAGAAGGACTATCTGTATTTCCCCAACAGTTAGCTAGTACAGTGCCTGTCTCGGGAAGACAGATACCTGGAAAGTGTGGCTTGCCATAGTGAGAGAGACTGAGGATCTGAGTGGAACCATAGTAAGCACCATAACTGACAGCACCTTCCAAAATGAAGGGCTTCTCTCTACTGAACCATTCATTTAAAATCACTCCCTGGGCCTTTACCTATGGTAGGCATGGTACTTAAGTGCTGGTGTTTTAGTTCCGGCTGCTGCTGTAACAGATTACTGGGTGGCTTAAGACACTCATATATCATGATTCTGGAGACTGGAAGCTGGATCAGTGCTGCCATGATGGGGTTCCTGTGGGGTCCTCTTCATGGTAACAGCCTCCATGGCCTTCCTTGGTTCATGCACATACAGAGAGCTCCTGGGTCCCTTTAACAAGGCAACAATTCTACCATAGGGGACCATATCTAAATCTAACCTTTCCCGAGTCCTCACTCCTGATACTGTCACACTAGGGAGTAGGAATTCAACACACACTTTTTTAGAGGGTGCAAACATTCAGCCTATAGCAGCTACCACTACAGCCAGCTAAAATTGGGTGAAAATATTCCTGCTTTCAGAGTATTTATACTTTTGTACTTTAGTGGGGTAGAAAAAAGCAAACATAATACATAAATAACACAGTATATTAGGAAGTGATAAGTGCTATAGAAAAAATTTGAGACACTGTTTAAGGGTTGAGGATATGGAAAAGACTGCAGAAGCAGTGGGTTGAAATTTTAAGTGGGTTTTAAGATAATGTAGCATTTGAGCCAGATCTTGAAGGAAGTGAGGATTGAAACTCATCGGCCAAATGAAAGAAAAAAGCTTCAAGGCAGAAGGAATAGCCAGTGCAGACCTTGCAGTAGAAAGGGCTCTAGATATTTAGGGATTAGTACAGAGGTTGCAGCAGTGTTAGTGAGGTAAAGATGAGGGACAGTAGCTCTGTGACAAAGTTCAGGGGACAGTAAGAGTGGAGAAGGTGTCAGATCTTTGCATGAAATGGGGAGCCATGGAAGGCTTTGGAGTGGAAGAGTGGCATGATCTGAGCTGAATTGTTAAAAGGGTCCATGTGGTTGCTGTGTGGAGAGGAGACTGTAGAGGGACAAGGATAAGAGGGCATACTTCAAAAGCTGTGTCAGTGCACCTGGTCCAAAAGGTCAGGGCTCGCCCGGGCTCCTATGCATCCTGGCTGGTGCTCACAACATGCCTGGCTCTCCTGGCTTTTGGCCACTCTACACTTTGTATGATTCTGGTTGCAGACCAGATAAGAATTGATTAGGTCTGCGACCAGAATCATGGAAAGAATTAAGTTCATGAACTAAGGTGCAAATTGCAGAGTTTCTGTTTGAGATGACAAAAAGTTCTGGAAATGGGTAATGCAACATGAGTTGTGCAACATTGTAAAGGAACTTAATTGCAACTGAATTGCATAGGAGAAAACGTTAAAATAGTAAATATAGACACTATATAGTTTTTTAAAAGGTGCCAGACTGGGGCTGTAGTTCAGTGAGTGCTAAAACATGTGCTTAGTATGCATGCTGGCCCTAACCCCAGCGTCAAAAAAGAAAAAAAGATAGGAAAGTATAGGATGCCAGAAACGCTATTTAAAGAGAAAATAGAAAAAAGATATGGGTATGTACTTAGAATTAAAGTCAATGAATGAGCAAAAAAACCTATCTTTTGCTTATTTCTTATTTTGTTTACTCTTGATTTTTCTTATAGATCCTTTAATGTGTGTCTGTTACACTTTTCTTAATGACTTAAGGTTTAGCCACTGTAGTTAAAGAAAACAGTATCCTCTGATACAGGTCTTTATCATCAGAAGGTTAGGGAAAAGTCAGTTGCTACTAATCCAACTAATTACATTTTAAGAGAAGAATACATCTTTTAAATTATGTATTTTAAATGTCTCATATATATAGATCTGTATCAATAAATATCTTCTCATTTAGGAAAACTATTTTCTTTCTTATGTAATTGTTTTTGAAAATAATGTTCCTTAAATGCATGTGTAAATAATTTTCCTGCTAAAACTAGCATTTCTGACAATTCCACAGAGCTGATATGGGGAAACCTTGCATACTGGGAGGTTTTGTGGTGCCGCATATTTAATAACCATGACAACTTAAGAATTTTAAGCAGACTCGACTTCTTGTCTGGGATCTGTCGACAGCTTTGTGTCTCAACTGGCAAGCCCTTGAACAGTCTGTTTTAACCAAAACCGTGCTAATGATGACCTGCCGAATTTTTACAGAGTATTTTTGTCTCGATAGTCTGAGAATTTGAAGACACAAACAACTTTCCCCTATTATTTTCAAAAGGTGACACCCTGAAATATGTCGCAAATTAGAAGGATAAAGGTCTAAAATTGCTTGACAGCTTTGCTGAAACAAAAACTGGTGTGTTGAGGTGGCTGCAGGGAGCTCGGCGCGGCTCCTGTATGATTTCAGAGGTGAATTTAGATGGCTGGAAGATAGATGGGTGCCAGATGCAGTTTGACATAGATTCAGGCAGCTGCTCCTGGGCTAGGTTTCATTAGCTGGAAAGTGCGCCAGCAGAAGCAGCAGCGCGAGGCCCCAAATGCCAAAATGATAGTGAGAACAGTGGAACAATACAATATTCACTAAGTGATTTTAATCTCAGAGATCGAATGTCACCCAATCAGTTTCCAGGTTTTAAAAAACCAACTTGTATGAAACTAGTAGAGGGCCCAGGTCTTTGTCCACAGGGGAAGGGAGTTTTACTTTTCTGTTTGTGTTTGTGGGTTAGCTTTAAAACAACAACAAAAGTTCTTATTCCTATTTTGATAGTATTCAATTAAAAATCATGCTCCGAAACACACATATTCCTGCAAAAGAAATGTATTTGTCAGTGCCACTAGGCAAATATTCCTCAGTAATTGGAACCAGTGTTTACCTTTTTTTTTTTTTTTTTTTGAGACAGGGTCTCACTTTGTAGTTCAGGCTGGCCCTGAGCTCACTATGGTGCCCAGGCAAGCCGTTGCGAACTCAGCAATCCTCCTGTCTCTGCCTCCCAAGTGCTGGGATGACAGGCGTGAGCCACCACGTCCGGCATTGTGGTATGCGGTGTTGATTGTTGGGTGGGCATGTCTCCATGCCCAGCATTATATGTGGTTACCGGGGATCGAATTCAGGACCTTGCGAGGCAGGCGCGGGAACCACTGAGCTAACTCGCCGGAACCACTGAGCTAACCCTCCGGCCCAGTGTTTACCTATCTTAAGTAAAGATCTTGGAAGAGCTTCCCAAGCCTCTCCCAGCTTTAAAGTCCCCCCTTCCTAACTATTTACATATTCATTCTTCTCAAAGGAAAGGAGAGAGATTTGTTTTTGAGGCCATATGATCTGCATAGCTAGTGGTCAAAAATATGTACCCACCTACATAACTGAACTTTTAAATAAAGTTCTAATTGTAGATTTTTGTCCTAACTACTTGTAGAGACATAAGTAATTATGAAACTGCCTCCAGACTCTCCATGCTTGATTTCAACTCACGTGTTTTCTCGATTGAGAAAGGGAACCTTTATTTAGTATATTATTTAAACTTACTAAACTTATCTTTGCTTTTCTGAAAAGAGCACTATGATCTAACCCATCCATGACGTAACCATTGCATGTCGGGTAACATCATTAAAAGTAACACAAAATAAGGGGCCGGAGATTTGGCTCAGTGGTTCTGGCACCTGCCTCACAAGCACAAGGTCCCTGGTTCGATCCCGGTAATCATATACAACAGTACTGGGCGTGGTGGCCACGCCCACTGGCAATCAGTACCTCATACCACAAATGCCAGGCTTGGTGGCTCAAGCCTGTAATCCCAGCACTTGGGAGGCAGAGGCAGGAGGATTGCTGAGTTCAAGGCTTTCCTGAGCTACATAGTGAACTCAGGGCCAGCCTGAACTACAAAGCGAGATACTTTCTCAAAAAAAAAAAAAAAAAGTAACACAAAATAAATAATTGATTGGGCCGGAGATTTAGCTCAGTGGTTCTGGTGTCTGCCTCACAAGCACAAGGTCCTGAGTTCGATCCCAGTAACCACATAGAATGCTGGGCATTATGACTCATGCCCACCAGCAATCAATACCACATACCACAATGCTGGGCGTGGTGGCTCACGCCTATAATCCCAGCATTTGGGAGACAGAGACAGGAGGATTGCTGAGTTCAAGGCTTGCCTGGGCTACATAGTGAGCTCAGGGCCAGCCTTAACTACAAAGCAAGACCCTGTCTCAAAAAATAAAATAAATAAATAAATAAATAATTGATTTAAAGTGCACGTATTTGAAAGCCATACCTCTGAAATCTGTTTTTCTTTTAGTCTTATTTAGCTAATACATCACTTTTCTTCCAAATGTGTGTGTGCTTAGCTCTCTCAATAACAGTGGATGTTGTATATGTGTTCAGAGAAGAATAGCTCCCACTGTGTCTTAGTATCTTTTAGTATTTGCTTGCTTACTAATAGTGTTGTATTGCTTCTTTTTTTTTTGCTTTTTGGAGACAGGGTCTCGCTTTGTAGTTCAGGCTGGCTCTGAGCTCACTATGGTGCCCAGGCAAGCCACCGCGAACTCAGCAATCCTTCTGTCTCTACCTCCCAAGTGCTGGGATTAGAGGCGTGAGCCACCACGTCCAGCATTGTGGTATGTGGTGTTGATTGTTGGTGGGCGTGTCTCCACGCCCAGCATTACATGTGGTTACTGGGGATCGAACTCAGGACCTTGCGCTTGTGAGGCAGGTGCCGGAACCACTGAGCTAACCCTCCAGCCCATGCTTTTTTTTTGAGACAGGGTCTCTCTTTGTAGTTCAGGCTGGCCCTGAGCTCACTGTGTAGCCCAGGCAAGGCTTGAACTCAGCATTCCTCCTGCCTCTGCCTCCCGAGTGCTGGGATTACAAGTGTGAGCCACCACGCCCAGCACTGTGGTATGTGGTATTGATGGCTGGTGGGGATGAGTTACCACGCCCAGCATTGTATATGGTTACTGAGGATCGAACTCAGTACCTTGTGCTTGCGAGGCAGGCACTGGGAACCACTGAGCTAAATCTCCGGCCCAATGTTTTATTGCTTTTTAAAACTTCTAGTCTATAGAATGGTTAAAGATGTGGAAATAACCTCTGATTTAGTTAAAAATTCAAATTATGTTAATTAATAGTTATTCAGTGGCCTTCTGAGTAATTGAATATGCTGCGTACATGTTCTCTGAAAATTTAATTTCTTCAGAGTAAAGCTCCTCAGTGGTGGATGGATTTATACTTAGTCAAAGGGAATA
>PVIC010025231.1:0-25460 GCA_004025085.1 Thryonomys swinderianus
GACTCTAGACTCAACTCGCCCTTACCTCTGCTAACAACAAAGACTCCCGGTGGTCCCACATGCTGTGGCCCCTCAAGGCGGAACTATTCCATTGCAGGTATCTGCCCTGCCCAGCTGGATCTTCATCTGCATAATGTCTTTAGAACTATTGGAGATGTTTGCCCTGCCCACAGGGCTGTTACATTGTTACTCAAGAGGTACTGAATAAAAGGTACGGTGAGCTGGGGCCTGGGGTCTTTTGCTACCCAGAGTAGCATGGATCAGGCTCAAACTTACCCTCAGTGAACCTCGTTTCTGCCTACTTATTATTTCGCCCTGTGCCGCCGACTCACAGGAGACTAGAACCTAACGAAAGGTTCTAGTTACGTTCCCTTCCCCTGGTTCCCACAGTGTGAGCCACTTCACCTGCCACTGGGGTGTGTGGTACTGATTGCTGGTGGGCGTTGAGTCACAAGTACGGCAATATTTTTAAACAAAAAATGTTGAAAAAAAAATCAAAACCACCCTATACTTTTAAGGACTGTCTGCATAATCATCTAGGTGTTTTCCAGCAGCCTCTGGGCTCTGGCCACATCATAAAGCCTCAAGCTAGAACACCCAAGGCCCTCTACCCCTGAACCCAGTTTATCCTTCAATGGTGGTTCATTCTGCCCAAAATAACTTTCACTTCCTGTGAGTGCTCACTACTTTTGTGTACAGCACTGGAGCCAGAAACTCTGAGATGAAGATATAAGACTGAGTCTCTCCCAAGTGTAACACCCTAAACCCATGGCCTCATTCTTCATTTCCTTCATCGGTGAAATGGGCATAACAGCACCAACTCCTGAGATTGGCAAACAAGAAAAGACAGAACTTACAGCGAGAGCCTTCCCATAGATGGCTCCCCAGTGCCACCTTTATACCCTGCACACATGCCCTGAACAATCCTCTCAACCCAGTCCCACATCCTGGTATATTCTCCCCTCCCATAACAATCTGTGTGTACGTCTTTACTCAGCTAGGCCAAGTCAGCAGCTCAGACCTCCAAGCAAGAGACAGCTGGCTTCTGTGCCAACAGAGATGTCTGTTCCACTGTCAGAAAGCATTCTTAACAGCTCATACTGGCATGCCAAAACCCCCTTGTGCAAACTGCAAACCCACTCTTCCACCACCCAAAGTCATAGGGTTTCTACAAGATCACCTGTGTGGCCACCCCTCAGTTCTTCCATGCTACCTTTATAGACCCTCTCTCTCCCTGGTGCCTTAGGCCACTCCTCACTGACACATACTCCAAGTGGCCCACCTCTCCAGAATTTCCCTGTATGGAATCTCATGGTTCAGACGTGAAAGTGAGGTAGACTACATTGGCAAAGATCATAAGAACTTACAACTAACAAATTGAGCAACATATTTCCTAAAAAAAGAAGACATGCAAAGACCACTGGACCCAAACTGATCTCAGACAGCTCCTGAGCACTTAGACCAATCAGAAAAGTACTATTACATTGTGTGCACCATCAATCAAAAGATGTTGTTTCTGACCTTCACTTCCATTTAGCAAGAAGCCAAACAAATTTTTGGAAAGGACAGTTTATGCATGAAGCCAACTGAGTTTTTCTATTTTGCTTTTTGAGACAGAATCTTGCTGTAAAGTCCAGCTGGCCTTGAACAGTGATCCTCTGCCTCAGTCCCCTGAATACTGGTATTATAGATGTGTGGCCACCACACCCAGTTAAAACCAGATGAGTTTGACAGAACAAATGTCTCAATGCCTTCTTACCTGCAGGAGGAAGAAGTCAATCCAGTAGCACGCCTTACCTCTGAAATAGCTGTGAACCCTTTCACCAGCCTACTCTTACCTTGTATTGCATTATTCTGTCTACCTTTAATAAATGTACAGCTTTGCTGCCTCTTTCTGTGCATCTTGTTTAGGGTACCATGGATGCAGAAAGAAGCCAACAGAACCCCCCCAGTAATAAGAAGGCTGAAGCAACACACTGTCCTCATTATGATGGAGGCTTTGTCCCAAGGTCAGAGTTAGGGCTTAAGAACTGCTCCAGCACAGGAGGGCTGGCAGGGAGGGGGACACAGAACTCTAATAAAGGGTGAGATCAGCTAGAGCTTTAAACTGGCAGCTGCTATTGCAGATGGTCACTTCAAAGAGTCTAAAGAAGAGACTCAGTTTCAGCCTCCAATAGGAAAGGGAGCACTGCTACCTAAGAGTAACTGACAGGAGAAGCTAAAACATCACGCAGTCTTTCCAGCTCAGCCACAACCCAGCCAGACTGGAAGGTCACTGACAGAGACAATGCAGCCTTATTCAGGCCACACACTTGGGTCTGGCGTTGGCCCAAGGAGACCAGGTGACTTCACTTTCTCCAGGATCATGAACCCTCAGTGTGTCTCCAAAAAAAGAGTTCAGCACAAGCTCTTGAGGATCAGGATTGGCTGGATAACTCCCCAGCCTCACCTCCCCCGGGTCTGTCCTGACTCTTAGCCTATACCTCTTAGGAACCCCTACAACTAAACAAAATGTCCTATGCCAACCATGGTGCACACTGTCTTAAAAGAGAAGACATTGGCTTTACTCACCTTTGTCGCCTCTAAGGGCTAACAAAAGTGCATTTTATTTTTATACATTAATAAGGCTAATAAATCTTCATAATCTTTTTAGTATATTATTAAACATAGTCCTTTTTTTTTTTGTAGTACCAGGAATCAAACTCAGGACCATGCATTTGCCAGGCAGATATGGCACCACTAAACTATATTCCCCAGCCCAATCAGTCATTTTTTTAGGATAAGGCTTTGAACAAGCATTCAAAAATATTGACCTAGCCCAAGGTTAATTTAAAATTAATTAAACCCTAGGAAAGAGAACTAATCTATTATTAAAATACAGTATTAAAGTAGTATAAGACAGCCAGGCATAGTAGTATAAGATAGCCAGGCACACACCTGCAATCCCAGAACTCAGGAGGCTGAGGCAGGAGGATCAGAAGTTTGAGGCCAACCTGGGCTACATAATTCAAGGCCAGCCTGAATTACAGAACCAGATCCTGTTTAAAAAAAAAAAAAGTATAAAATAAGAACATAGCAGCAATTACAACATTTTAAAACAATATTTTAACTTCTGATTATGAGACTGACGCGCTACCTACTGCGCTAATGGGGCAGCTACAATATTTTAACTTCTGCATATCTTTCTGGCCCTTGTACATATGCATGTATATTTTACTTATAATCATAGCAATTTGTTTTATAAATTGAGTATGGTGGCTAGGGATTTAGCTCACTGGTTCCAGGATCTGCCTGGCAAGCACAAAGTCCCAAGTTTGAGTTCAATCCTGGTAACCACATACCACAGTGCCAGGTATGGTAGCTCCCTCCTATAATCCCAGCACTTGGGAGGCAGAGGCAGGAGGATAGTTGTGAGTTTAAGGCTAGCTTGAACTATAAAAGTGAAACCCTGTCACAAAATTAAATTGGGTGGCATACACCTATAATCTGAGCTCTCTAAGAGGTTTAAGTAGGAGGATTGCATGGTCAACCCCCAACCTGGGCAAGTCAGTAACTGAACAAGACCCTGTCTCAAAAAAATACAAAGAAGTGTAGTTCAGTGTGGAGGCCCTATGTTTAATACCTAGTAACATATGTGCACACAGAGAATTTACATTGTAAGATGTGCCTAACACCAATATATAATTTTTAGACATTACATAACAGTTTTGATAGTGATCATTTCCCTAGCTATTTAGTAAACCAATAACCTTTAACCCAGGGGACTGCAGAGGTCATCTCTCTGGGCAGAAAGACATCCATTCTCAAGACTGTTATCTTGGTCCCAGTTAGCTAGCCTGATGGGCTGACCCCCAGCTAAACTACTAGGCTGGGAGGCTACCGTTCTGCCTCACATAACTGCAGGAGGCCCCTAGAAATTAAGTCATCTGATTATTTTGAGTTGACAAATTTCATCTTTTAGTCAACCTGTGGGACTAAGACCTAACTCAAAAAAGCTTACAGGAGCTAAGACTCCCCATGAAAACTGCACAAGGCACCATCGAGCTAAGGCTGAGAAGGAAGAGATCAGGTTTTGTCTGTACCCAGAGACAGGATACTATCCAGAGCAGATGAGCCCTAACAAGCCTAGGGGCATGCCCAGAGGGTGTAGCAAGGGTACAGCCAACAGTTACAATGGTGACTGCTCACATGTGCCCAGGATGCAGACAGGAGAACATGAAGTCCCAGTGACAGGTCTCCAGGGCAAGCTGTCCCTATGTAGCAGCAGGTGTCACACACTAGGTGCCACTTCCTGTCCAGAAGTCAAGGCAAAGTAACTCAATGTGCTTACACTGGAGATCTACACCCTGTAGCCCAGAATCAGCTTAGGAGGAAACATCTTACCTGCAAAAACTCTTCTCACAGAGTGAAACATGGAGGTAAAAATGGAGCCATTCTTGGGATGGAGTTCTGGGGCTGAAAAGAACAGAGTTAGGAACCTCAAGGCTTCCTGGAAAAACTGAGCATTCCCTGAAAGGGCTGGCAACTCTGACAGCAGTTGAGTGTAAACATCTTGGTAGAGGGCCATGTGCAGGGGTTGTGTTCTATCTGTCACCTGGGGAATCTCGGCCACTCCGTCCCTGCAATGCTGACTCAGGTCTACTTCCAAGAGTGTGGTGACAGCTGAAAGGAGTCCCAAGGGCAAGCAGTGGGCCCCAGCTCCTGACATGGTACATAGCTGCAGCACAGAGCCCATCTGCAACAAGGCCTGCCGCAGCAGCTCAGGCAGTGCTGCTGGTGCTTCCTGTGATTGCCTTCGTTCTCTGACAAAAGGCCCCAGGACTTGGCACAGTTTGGTTAGGGACATCAAAAGCAGCTGGCTGCTCAGAGGAATCTGGTTTTCCAACTGCTTGCTGGAAGCTGCCTCAGTGTACAATTTGCACCTTGAGAGGAAGGCGGTGATTTTCCCAAAATTGAGCACCAAACTCAGTTTTATCTGGATGAGCATCTGCATCAGCTGCTCCAAAAATGTCCCCACCACTTGGAGAAGATTCAGCCACATGGGATTATCTACCTCAATAAGGAGTCTACTGCTGGCTTGCAGCAATGAGGTCAGCACAATCTCAAATATGTCACTAACATACAGGACCCTGAACACAGAACGGGCACTCCTTCCCCTCTGCAGGCAGCCGAGAAGCTGGTAGCAAGTCACCAAGAACTGGAGGCTCAAGGAAGGGCAGGAGCACCCCACTGTGGCAACAGCCATAGACAACAACAAGAGAAAATAATGTACATGATAGGGTGGTAAGAAGCTGTCCAGGTATAAAGTAGAAATGACTTGTAAAAGCCCCAGGAGGCTTTCTAACTGTTCTTCCTCCAAATGGATGAGGAAGTCACTCTTGACCAGGGAAAGCAAGCTCTGGGCAATTTCTTTTCTTGGTTCTATACCCTCAGATCCAACTTTTGCAAATCTCCTTTCCCAGTGAGCTATAACCGTGTGATCCTTTTCAAAGAGCCAAGGCAGCTGTTGACTGAGAAGACTCTGGTCACCAGAGCACAGAATGTTAGAACATCTTGAAACTAAGCACATCAGGAAGGCAGAATGGAGGGACTCCATCTCTGGAAAGAGAGGGCTATGAAGGAGGGCTGTGGATATCTTCTCAAGCGAGATGTCTGGCTCTTCATCGGCTGAGTCTTCCTTGACTTTGCTTGTCGGTAAAGTTCTTAACAGGACACTGGCCACATACCTTACATCATCCAGACATAGGTATGGTATTAAAATTGGTAGATTGGACACAATCAAATGCCAGTGTGCTACAGGGTACGTGGATGCACACACTGTCCCCACTTGCCCGTCCCAGGAAGCCACTGTCTTTTGACTCAAGCTGTCTCTGGCAGAACCAAGAATATAGGCAGCATCACACCTCAAAGTATGAAGGGCTTCTTCAGACAGGGAACCAACCTGCAGTAAAGTCCTTTTCATTTTTTGCAGGTAGAGCTGTTGTAAGCAATACCTACTGAGCGAGTTGGACTGAGCTATAAACTTCTCAATCTTCTTCCAATGCTGTGCTTCCAAACCTGGAAGCAATGAAGGGACGTCTGAGACCTTCTGTGCACTGTTGGTCAGGTCCTTAGCCACAGAGTGATACTGACCACAGTTCAAACTAAGCATGGTGTCCACCTGCATCCAGGTATAAGAGAGCAGAAGTGCAGAGTCACTCACTTTCTTTACCCACAACTCAGGCTCTGGGCCTGGGGAGCCAGGGACAAGGGCCAGCATGGGCTTCACAAGATCTCCCAGCATCCTCTCCATTACACACTGCGTCCTCCTGATGACTGGCACAGGTGTGCCGTTATCTAGGCTCTGCATGTTGAACATGATGCAGTGCAACAGCAAGCCCAGAGAGAGAGATTTTAGGGCCATGTCAGCATCACTCTGTAAGCATGGCAGGACTAGAGACTGGAACTTCTCCAGCACCAGGGACCATGTGTCCAGGATCTGATTAGGTGGCAGCTCCAGGAGGCAAGCACGAAGCACTGTGGAAGGACCTGAAGTCAGCACAGGCTGCCTCAGTGTCTCAGCAGCTGGACGGCAGATCACCCCCAAAATTTCCTCAAACAACTGTGGCACCTGTCGGAGTTTGGCATATGTCTGGAATAGAGTGTCAATAAGCGCTTCCTGGGCTTTCTTGGTTCGAAACTCAGTTACTTCTGCATCAATCCAAGCTGAAGACAACAGGTCATCCAGGTCTGGCTCCAGAATCAAATGATTCAGAGACATCAAAATCTTGAGGCAACGGAACCAGGCTGGCAGGGGCGCCTGAGAGTGGTTTATAAGCAGCTCAGCCAATCGCCGGTAAAATTGGAACTGTGCCTCCTCATGCCGGATCCTGTCAGCGGCCACATTGTAGATATTGTTGGTGGCCACTAAGTTTAGCAGCTGCTCCACAACAAGGAGTTCTGTGGTCCAGTCTGATGTAGATAAAGCTTCCAGCTGTTCCTCCTGGAGGTATAAAATTCGCAGGCAGCCAGACAGCCTGGGTAGAGCCTGGAAGCAAAGAAACTGGTTTCCCTCCTTAAGGTAAGAATCCAGGAAAAGCCTATACAACAGGGCCACTGAACTAGCCACCACAGAGGCATGAAGGTGTGGCTCACAGAAATCAGCACCTATTAGCCTGGTAGCCACAGTGTCCAAAGGTGCAAGAAGATTCTTCATGGTCCCCATCTTTGAGTCACTTTGCTGCTGGTCCAAGAGTTCCTCCTTGTAGGATGAGAGCAGATCATGCCGAAAAACTCCACCTCGAAGCATGGCCTCAATCTGACTCCGAATATCCCGATTCAGCACCTGCCGCAGGTGGCCCTGTGTCCACGTGCCCCCAGAGAGCAGGTGCCTTAGGACCAGGCAGGGCTGCAGCAGGTGCCCAGTCACATCCACAAAGACACGCCGGGGGTTGGGCTGCTGCTGCTGGATAGACAGATAATGGCTAAGGGCCAGGTGAATGACCTCAAATAGCTGGGCTGTCACTGCACTTTCCGGATGCCTACAGGCTGACCAACAAAGGTGACTCAGCAAAGCCACCAACAGCTCCTGTTTGGCTGTGTAGATGACAACAAGGGCAGGTGTTGAGAGGATGCCCTGACAGCAGTTCAGGACTGCACACATATTTCTATAGGATCCAGAGAGAGTGAATTCAGATATTCTCTCATTTATCATCTAAGTGGTAAGAGGAAAAAAAAAAAAGAAAGAAAAAAAATGCATTATTACACCAAACTTCCGCATATATAGCAAAATACAACAGAATCAATCAACTTGCTCCTCTCCCACATTACAAGAAATGCATGGATTATATCTACAGAATGGGTAATACATTAAAAGGTAAAGTGCCTGTTTTAATTTCTCAAACATCTATCTCCTGCTAATATCAATTCTGAAAAGAATTAGTGGCTTTGTAAATTTGGTAGCCATTTTTAGAAAGTTGGGCTTTATCAGCACTTGGGAGGCTGAGGCAGAAGTATCACTGATAAGTTCAAAACCAGCCTGGGCTACACAGTGAGTTTAATTTCAGCCTGAATTGAGACAGTGGGACACTGTCTCAAAAAAACAAAAATGAGCCGGGCATGGTGGCTCACGCCTGTAATCCCAGCACTCAGGAGGCAGAGACAGGGGATTGCTGAGTTCGAGGCTTGCCTAGGCTACATAATGAGCTCAGAGCCAGCCCAAACTACAAAGCAAGACCCTGTCTCAAAAAAAAAAAAAAAAAAAAAAAAAAAAAATGAGGCTGGGGATTTAGCTCAAGTGGTACTGCACCTACTTTGGAAGCACAAAGGCTGGAGTTGGATCACAAAAAAACTAAAACAAAAAAATCCTTTCCATATTTACACAAAAAAGTATAAATTATTTACAAGTTGCTTATATATACAATACTTATTTAAGTAACTATAAAGACACATAAAAATAAAAATGTAGAAAGTGTAATCACTTAAACAGAGATGTATCTTCCTCCCACACTTTAAAGAATTATTCAGAGCTCTCAAGAACCTTCTGAAAATCACCTACTCCTCTGCCCATACACCCTGTAGTGTGACAGCCAGGCTTTAGAGTCAGGCACACCTCAATTTAAATCAAACTCTACCACCCACTATTCACGTGACTGCAGCCAAGGTACTTAATCTGGCCCATCATATACTACGTGTGTGTTAGCAGTACTTTTTATTGCGATTAGCTATTCCTGGGGTATTTCAAAATACTGCTTTGAAAATGAAATTCAGGTAGGCATAGTGGTATATACCTATAATCCCATTCATCTTGGGGATGACACAGGAGGTTCACCATAAGTTGCAGGCCAGCCTATCTATATGGAGACCTCATCTCAAAGAAAAAAGAAAATGAAGTTCATATCTCTCATCTGATTTAAGAGATTTTAAAATCACTTTCAGTCAAAAACCTTTGATAAGGGACCGGGCATTTAGCTCAGTGGTTCTGGCATTTGCCTTGTAAGCGAAGGTCCCAAGTTCAATTCCAGGGAACCACATACCACTATGCCAGGTGTGGTTACTCACACCCACCAGCAATCAGTACCACATACCACATACCACAACGCCAAGTGTAGTAGCTCACACCTGTAATCACAACATTCGGGAGGCAGATGTAGGATTGCTGTGACTTCAAATCTTGCCTAGGCTACATGGTGAGCTCAGGGCCAGCCTGAACTACAAAGTGAGACCCTGTCTCAAAAAAAAAAAAAAAAAAACCTTTGATGAAATTCTTATCAGGTCTCCTTTTGATCTCCCTTCAGTCCAAAAGAAAGCCTGGACCCAAAAATTAAAAACATTTAAAAAAAAAATCAACCTTGCATAATTTGCTAGCTACCTTTTCCAGTTAAAGAGGTAATCAAACTAGTGGCACACCCCTGTAATCCCAACTACTCAAGAGGCTGAGGCAGGAAGAGCAGAAGCTTGAGGCCAATTGGGGCAATTTTATGAGACCCTGTCTCAAAGTAAAAAGAACTGGGAATATAGCTCTGCAGTAGAATGTTTACCTAAGTATGTGCAATTCTCAGTACCAAAAAATAAAAAGGGTAATCAAAACTTGTTCATGAGCCAGGCATGGTGGCTCACACCTGTAATTCCAGCACTCAGGAAGCAGAGGCAGGAGGATTGCTGAGTTCGGGGCTTGCCTACGCTACATAGTGAGCTCAGGGCCAGCCTGAACTACAAAGCGAGACCCTGTCTCAAAAAAAAAAAAAAAAACTTGTTCATGAAACAATTTAAGCTTTAATATTAAATAATATTTACTGTGCCAGATGTGGTGGCATATGTTTGTGATCCCAGCATCTGAGGGACTGTGGAAGCCACAAGTTTGAGGGCAGCTTTTATTTATTTATTTTAAATTTATTTTTTAATTACTGCTATGGTTTGTGTCTAAGTGTCCTCCCAAAGCCTCATGCAGTTGTAGGGTTCAGAAGTGGCTGAATCCAGAATGTACGACAAGGGGGTTAAGGCTGTGCAGTTACTAAATCAGTCCATGACTGGTTCTGCACCACTGTAATCTCAGTAATCTGGATTAAAAAAGCAGAAAGATGCTGTTAATGTTCCCTTGCTTTTTTTGCTGCATTCTGCTGCCATGAACGGTTTGCTGTTCTGCCATGTGCCACCCTATGTTGGAGCCAAGCAATTTCTGGACTAATATCTTCACAAACTGTGAACTAAATAAACATTTCCTTTTGTCACTTTGGGTGTCAGGTATTTTGTCTCAGCAACAAAGGAAAACTAAGACAATTAGTAAATGCTTAAGATACAAAATGAATATATTCGTGGTGAGGAGTTAGTATATTACATCTTTGTTGAAAGGTAAACATTTTAAATTGATTTAGGGGCGGAGGATGTAGCTCAGTGGCCCCATGTCTGCCTGGCAAGCACAAGGTCCTAACTTCAATCCTCAGTACCCCTCCAAAAAAAATGATTCGAGACAAGGCAGCTGCAGTGGCACAACCAGTACGATACTCATGAAAAACAACTTCTAGAAATGTTTCAGAAAGTAGTAAAATTAACCACATAAACATGTTCAAAGTGAGGGAGAATATTCCAAAAGGAATTAATGGCAATATGTCTTATGATGTAATATATTTTTAAATTTAAATATTTAAACATTTATTGTATTTTTTGCTCACATTTTGTTCTTTCAATAATTACCATTTATGATAATTTCTAACATTTCTACACAATTGACCCTAAAACAGATAGGCTCCAAAAGCAATAGGAAAGTAAGAGAGACACCAGTAACATGAAGGTCAACAGAAAAAGAATGTTAATTACCTTGACAAGAGTAATCTGAAGGTTAATAGTCTTTCCATTCTTGAGGAGAGTCTGCAATTTTCTGCTATGTAGAATGTTATCTACATAGATCCAAAGCCTTTCAACGATATCTTCTTTCAATTCAAGTTTTTTCTTATAAAATGCAACCAATGATTGTCTTGCCCAATCAAGTAAAACCTGAATTTGGAAGAAATACACTCTGAAAATAAATTTTTTACAAATGAGAAAGATGCTGGACGTTATAGGGATGCCCAGTCCTGACCAAATCCAACTACAAGGAAAGAGAAAATTCCTTTAAAAATCACATATATAGCAATATATTTGGGGAGCTGAGAATTTAGCTCACTGGCACCGTACCTGCCTCACACCCCAGTACCAAAAGGAGAAAAAGTATATTTGATATAATATGCCAGTATCTTTTTTGTTTGTTTGTTTTGCAGCACTGGGGATCAAACTCCAGCCCTTATGCTTCCAAGGTTGGCGTGGTACGACTTGAGCTAAACCCCAAGCCCATATGCTGGTATCTTTAAATGTCCCTTATTAAGAATAAAAGGGGGTCGGAGGGTTAGCTCAGTGGTTCCAGCTCCTGCCTCGCAAGTGCAAGGTCCTGAGTTCAATCCCCGGTAACCACATACAATGCTGGGCATGGAGACTCACGCCCACCAGCCATGAATACCGCATACCACAGTGTGGGGCTTGGTGGCTCATGCCTGTAATCCCAGCACTCGGGAGGCAGTGCAGAGACAGGAGGATTGCTGAGTTTGAGGCTTGCCTGGGCTACATAGTGAGCTCAGAGCCAGCCTAAACTTCAAAGCAAGACCCTGTCTCAAAAAAAAAAAAAAAAAAGAATAAAAGTGGGGGCGGACCAGGAATTTAGCTCAGTGGTTCTGGCATCTACCTGGCAAGCGCAGGTCCCCGGTTCAATCCCCAGTCACCACAAACAACAATATGGGGCGTGATGACTCATGCCCACATAACACAATGCCACACTGCCAGGTGTGGTGGTTCATGCCTATAATCTCAGCATACAGGAGGCAGAGGCAGAAAGATTGCTGAATTCGAGGTTTGCCTGGGCTACACAGTGAGCTTAGGGCCAGCCTGAACTACAGAGCGAGACCCTCTCTCAAAAACAAAGAATAAAGGGTGGGGCAGGCATGGTGGCACACATCTGTAACCCCAGCACTTGGGAGGATGAGGCAAGTGGACTGCTGTGAGTTTGAGGCCACCTAGAATACACAGTGAATTCAAGGACAGCTAAACTGTATCAAGCCCATGTTTCAAAATAAAAAGACAGGGCCAGAGATTTAGCTCAGTGGTTCTGATGCCTGCCTAGCAAGTGCAAGGTCCCTGGTTCAATCCCTGGTAACGATATACAATAATACGAGGCATGGTGACTCATGCCCACCAGCAATCAGTACCACATACCACAATGCCAGGCATGGTGACTCATGCCTGTAATCCCAGCACTTGGTAGGCAGAGGCAGGAGGATTGCTGAGTTCCAGGCTTGCCTGGCTACACAGTAGGCTCAGGACCAGCCTGAACTACAAAGCAAGACCCTGTCTCAAAAAAAAAAAAAAAAAAAAAAAAAACAAACGGGCAGAAAACTTAATTTTGTCTGCATATGGTACCAAGGAAAAGTTTCAAATAAAATCTTAATACATGTTCTCCTCTTTTAAAGTTATGCTCAGTTTTTTTGTTGTTGTCTGGGCTTTGTTTTTATGCTGAATTTTAAGTGTTAGAAATGCACTTGGCCAGCTGCACATAGTTGTACACCCTTGTAATCTCAAGGAGGATGAAGCAGGAGAATTACCACAAGTTCAAAGCCAGTCTGGGATATATAATGAGCTCAAAGGCCAGCCTAAACCATAGCTAGATGCTAGACCTTTTCTCAAAAAACAAAAAAAGAAATACAGCTGCCCAGACTAATCACAGAATGAGTTATATAAACAATGCAAGAAGTCTGCAAGAGTCACATACTAGGATTTGTGTGTGAGCAAGCCCATGTTACCAGCAGTAATCTCACCCAGGAGAAAGTCCTGTGAAGCGACAGGAGTGCTTTGTGTGCAGGGGGCTGTGCACACGAGGTTTCTATTACTGTGACGGCTTTCTCAAGCACAAAGCACAGAGGAAAGGAAAGGCCTAAGCTCTCATACCATGATTATTAGTAACAATATGAAGTGCCAGATGCTAGAAGGAAAGAACACTCAGAATAAGGACAGCCTACATCTTGGTCTAACTGCCCACCAGACCACTCCACCTCATGCTGTACAGTAATCGACAGGGGGATTATCAAGCTGCCAGGAAGACGCTCAAGTACAGCCAAACGTGGGCACTACAATAGCAACAACTAATCTATGTACCACACTTCAGCATTACTTTACCAAGTGCAATCCATCTTTGATATATGTCATGCTACCATCTTCTCTCAACTCCAGCTTCGGGAAGTTATGTCAACCCAATTTCATGAACTTACCTTTGTGTTTATTGCATTAACTACTATTTTTTTTAACCAAATAACCCTGAGAAACACTAACACAGTTATATCATTTTGTTACCAACCTATCTAGCATGACTTAACACAAACATGCACATCTCTACTTCCCAATTTGCAATCAAACTGAAAGATCTAACTCCCTTTTTTTTCCACTGACTTAACTTGTTAATGTCTAATGATGCTTCCTCACTAGCCCTTTTCAAATCTTTCTTTTAAGTAAATGTCAATATGCAACTCGAACAGGCGATTATTTCAGATTATAAAAAAGCAAGTTTTACATTACACTTACCTGTTCTTTATTTGGAAGAAAACATTGATGGGAAATCCAAGCAAAGTGAGCTAGTTTTAGTTTATCTTCCCAGGGAGTTGTCTTGCTTTTAAGTTTAAGGGAAATGCCAGAATAAACAGCAGCCATTGCTACACTATAATTTAAAACAAAGGAAAACAATATAATATGGTCAAACTGAATAGATCCCAGAAAATGAAGTGTCTTATTCACTATTTTTTAAATTAAGGAATTAAAATATATCAACAAAATTGTTAGGTGAATGTCTGTAATGAGACCTTTGACTCAATAAATAAATAAATAAATGAGGGCTGGAGATTTAGCTCAGTGGTTCCTGCACTTGCTAGGCAGGCATTAAGATCCCTGGTTTGAA
The DNA here is from genome assembly GCA_004025085.1 of Thryonomys swinderianus. NCBI lineage: Eukaryota > Metazoa > Chordata > Mammalia > Rodentia > Thryonomyidae > Thryonomys > Thryonomys swinderianus. Next base: position 13,949 of record PVIC010025231.1, read on the forward strand.
CCCCAGTAACCACTTACAGTAATACTGGGCGTGGTGACTCACACCCACCAGCAATCAGTACCATATACCACAATACTGGGCATGGTGGCTCTTCCCTGTAATCCCAGCACTCAGGAGGCAGAGGCAGGACTGCTGAGTTAGAGGCTTGCCTGGGCTACATAGTTTGCACAGGGCCAGCCTGAACTACAGAGACCCTGTCTCAAAAAAAAAAAAAAAAGAGAGACCCTTGTCTCATGAATTTTCTGGGTAAATTTTTAGGTGTGTGATGGTACACACCTAAAATCCCAGCACTCAGGAGTTCTAAAGCAGGAGAATCACCTTGAGTTCAAGGCCAGTCTGGGCTACCCAGCAAGATCCTCCCTGAAAACACAAAAAAACTTTTAAAAATTAAAATTATGGGCCAGAAATTTAGTTCAGTGGTTCCGGCAAATGTCTAGCAAGCGCAAGGTCCCTTGTTCTATCTGGGGTAACCACATACAACAAAGCTGGGCATAGTGACTCACACCCACCAGCAATCAGTACCACAGACCACAGTGCCAGGGATGGTAACTCACACCTGTAATCCCAGCACTTTGGGAGGCAGAGGCAGGAGGACTGCTGAGTTTGAGGCTTGCCTGGGCTACAGTGAGCTCAGGGCCAACCTGAACTTCAAAGCAAGACCTGTCTCAAAAAAAATTTTAAATTAAATTAAATCAGACAAAAGCAGACAGAAGACAGATTGCAAATATTCCATCTGTGATTACATAATTGAGTGTTCAAGAATCCAACAAGGCAAAAGTAATCTACACAGGCAGGCACAGTGGGAATAATTTCAGCGTTCTCAGAAGCTAAGCAGGAATTTCACAAGTTTAAGACCAGCCTATGCAATTTAGCAAGACTGTCTCAATTTAAAAATAATATATTTTCCTGTAGAGGTAAAGGAGCTCTAGAATGTATGATAGTTTTTGTAGAATGAGAAATATCCAAAAGGAATTTGGTGTGGGAACGTAATGAGGGGAAGAAATGAATATGATTCGGAAAAAAATAAAAGTAGGTATATAGGGAGTGGGGAGGAGCTGGGTGGGCAGGGATGTGGGTAAAAATGAGAATTGACCTGTGTCACATATTGGTACAAATTCCCCAATGTTGTGTGTGATTGTGAGCTGTGTATATAATGTACCAATAAAGTTTACTGAATAATGAAACAAAAAATAATAATTTTTTTAAAAGCTAAGAATGTAGCTCTGCACACCGAGTTTATTCCCTAGTACCATAAAAAAAAAAATGACTCCTGAAAAGACAGTCATTACACATGGTTTAAAATTAAGAGTAACATTCCTGCATATATATTCTAAAGCATATTAAGAGTGGGGCGTGGGTTTCACACGCCTGTAATCCCAGCACTGGGCAGGCTAAAGCAGGGCGATCACTTTGAATTAAGAGTCCAATCTGGTTTGTATAATGAATTCAGAGCCAGCATGAACTACATAGCAAAACCTTGTCTCAAAAGAATATTATGTATGGGATATTAGACCTTGCTCCATGAAAGAGCTTAAAGAAACAAAAATGCAATTCAGTACTAGGAGAAGGTAACATTTAACCGAACCCCAACAGAAAGACTGTTATTTCTGCTGCAACAGTAACTTCCCGCTGTACCTTCATCTTACTCAAGTACAAATTTACCACATACATAGCTGCCCAAACTACCAAAGAGAGGTAATTTAAATGGCTGCTACCGGGTGTGGTGGTGCACGACTGTAATTCAGCACATAATCCAGCACTTGGGAGGCTGAAGCAGGAGGATCAAAATGTGCTCGAGGCCATATGGGATACATAATTAAAACCACCCTGAATTATACAGCGAGACCCTAACAAAAAAAATAAAATGAAATAATAAAATAAAATAAATATAATAATGGCTGTAAAGACGGAATAAATTCCTGAATAATGGAAACCACAATACATCAACAACCTACAGTTCCAATAAAGACAAATAAAAGCTCTGGATTTCTTAAAAGTTTAAAAAGATTTGAGTCGTTTTTGTTACGAAAAATTAACCTCAATTCAAGACGGGAATCATTCACGATCCTCAATACAAAAATAAAATTATTGCGAACATAACAGAATAACACAAGAACTGAAGGGAAGTCTCGTGATAGTCGATTCCGTCAATCCAAAAGAATGTGCTGTCCTGGGGGCTATATTACCTGCCTTCAGAGTTTACTTTCAGCCCGCAGCTGCCGGAGAAATGCGCGCATCCCAGGAGAAGCATCCCTCACTCTCACGGAGCTCTCGAAATGCCCCTCGCTCACCTAGCGAACCCCCAATCAGCGCGCAGACCTGGCAGGACAGGCAGCCCCCCGCACTGCCCAGCGCAGGACAAGGGTCCCTCAAGGTGTCCGTGACCCCGGCGTCCAGCACCCACCGCCGGGCCACTGAGGGAACCAAAGACAGAGCGCCTGCGCAGAAGCGTCCGCGAGGAGCGACAGAGACAACCCCACCCCGGACCCAAGTGAGGCGGAAGGGACTCGGTCCGCTTGAGACCTCAGCCCGAGCGGGAGGTCTTAGCCTAGACGAGGGGGTTGGGGGGGTATTTCAGACAGGGCCTCAGTTTGGGCGGAAGTTCGTGTCGGTTGGGGGGGGGTCCCCGTCGGGTGAGGACACAACCCAGTTAGGGATTCCCTGAGGTGGGGACAACCTAGCTGGAGGCTCTGAGCGGGACCGACCAGAGAAGCCTCAGCCAACAGAGACCGCACGCGCAAAAGTTCTCACCTGGCAGTTCCTCCACCCGGCGCCACACGCGGGAGCAGGCGCTTCCGGCCGACGCCGACGCACGGGGCGGAGCAGGGTGGAGCGCGCGTAGGCACAGCCAGCCGATCGCCGAATGCGCTTGGCCGCGGCGTCGGCGTCTGCGGCCCAGCCGGCGCGCCCCTCCGTCAGGCGGTCATGGGGCGACAGTCCAGAGCCGCGGGCGCGGCAGGGCGAGGGGAGCGGAGGCCTGGCTAGCGGCAGCGGGCGGCGGCGGCGGGAGCGGGAGCCGCCCGGGATGTTCAGTGAGCGCGGGCGAGGGGAGGGCCCTGGGCGCTGCGACGCAGGCACCTGTGCGGTCGGGCCTCCGCGGGGCGTCGCACGTGGCGGGCGGCACCGGAGACGCGGCCGGGGTTGGAGGCGCGGCGCGGGCCTGGCGGGCGCGCGCGGGGCGGAGGGTTGGGCGCACGGGCGCGCGCGCGGCGGCGGAGGAAGTGGGCAGCGGCGCCCGCGCGGGCGCTGTGATCAGACGCGGAGAGGTGAGTCCGCCCAAGTCCCTCGCGGACTAGGGACAGCTGGCTGCCAGCCGGAGGCCCAACGGGCCGCGGGTCCCCGCCGAGGTGACACACGTGAGCGGGTCCTGGGCTTGACTGAAGGCTCAGAGGCCAGGCATAGCCTCTGCCCAGCCCTGTCTGCTTGGGAGCTGGAATAGGAAGGAAATCTGTAGGCAGGTTAAAGGTTTCTTCTGGCTGCTGCTTTAAACTCGGAGGAGCTTAATATCGTGGGTAGAGCTTTGTGACATCTTTGGCTCGGGTTGCAACCTTCTATCTAACTGTCGGTCTCCGTATCATTCCTGAGTCTTAAACAGCTTCGTAAGTTAAGGTCAAACCTGTTTGAAGGTATCCAGAAAAAGAAAGATGCGTGTCAATATGATAGCCGTTAGCCTAGCGTAGTGGCGCATAGCCATAATACTCGCGCTTTGGTAAGCGAGAGGATCATAAGTTCAAGGCCAGTTTGTGCTACAGAGTGAAAACCTGTCATGAAAAAAGAAAAAGTAGTTGTTACTGTATCTTTTTGGCAAGATATATTTTAGATCCTTTGTAGGCCCAAGTTTTTTTCTGTTAAATACAATGTGTTAACTTTTTCTTTTTTTAAATGAATTACAAGCCTGTCCTACCTTGAAAATCGTGGTCAGGAAACTAAAAGGTGAGCTTGCCTTGAGCTCTTTTCTTTGTCATCAACAGTAAATAATATAAGGAAGGTTGAAATGTGTTACATGCACGGACTGATTCCTCACAATGTAATCCTTACGTACTGCAAACAGGTACTGATAAAAATTTAGGTTGGTGCCATGTGTGGTGGCTCACGCCTGTAATCCCAGCACTCGGGAGGCAGAGACAGGCGGATTGCTGAGTTCGAGGCTTGCCTGGGCTACGTAGTGAGCTCAGAGCCAGCCTGAACTACAAAGCGAGACCCTGTCTCAAAAAAAAAAAAAAAATTTAGGTTGGTGTATTTTGGTACAGTCATACCTCTATCTGTAAGGGATGTGTGTGGGGGGGGGGTTGTTTTGTTTTATAATTTAGCTGGAAGGGAATCAGGGATCATGTGTTGCGCCGTCATCGTTCAAGGCATACTACTAGAAGTCCCATTTCCAGCCTCTTGGAACTGCCAGCATCTCAGGTAGTAGCTGTTCTGTCTCTTCTCACCAAGCTTTAGTAAGTATTCACTCCCTTGCTCCTTCAGGAAGGCCAAAGTACAACATAGTATTTGTAGTGAAACTGGGTACTGTAAAGGGTAAGAGCTCAGGTAAAACAGCCAGATAGCCAAATTCCCATTGAGGAACTGCATAATGAAGTAGTCTGGCTTCTTCAAACCTCAGTTTTCCCATCTGAAGAATGTTATATACCTGTAGAGTTGTGAGCTTAAAGGAAGTCATCCCTGTGAGCCAGTTAAAAGAATGGCCTACTAGTGGGTATTAGGCAGCAGTGCAGGATGATAAGTAGTGTGATGGAGAGTTCCTGGGAGGGCAGGGATCAGGGAGGCTGTGGGAAGGTGGGAGGACTGTGTGGAGCTGTGAAACATCAGTATGATTTTGTCAGTCCAGGTTGGAATGCCAGTATGAGGGTTCCCTGAGCCAACAAAGAGGAGTAATCAAGCCCTTAGAATAAGAAAGCCAGATAGGATACATAGAGTAAAACCCACAGAGTAAAAACTAAGGATTGGTCCACATAGGTAAACAAAGGCAGATCAGAGTCTGAAATGAAATGACACCATCAAAATTGGATTTTTTAATCTTCTATCCTAGTGAAGGCAATGAAATTTTTTCAACTGAATGCAGATCCCATCACATTAACTCTTGGGAAAGACGGTATTGCAGTAGTTTGGTGTGAGGTGGGAAGTAGGGAAGGCCAGTCTACTTGTCCTGGCATCTTGTGCCTATGACTTCAAAAGGAAAAATGACAGTTTAGCAAAAACCAGGTTTTTAATCTAGATCTGTGCACTTAGCACTCTCAGAAGCCCAAGACTATGTAAGGCAGCCTTCCTTCCTGAAAACAGCATTCTACAATATGTAGTCCATATACTGGAGTCCAAGGCAGGCGGTCCTGTTAGAGTGTTCAGCACTGGTCTGAACAACCAGCGCCATGCAGAAGGACATACTGGGCTAACACAATTTTAGCTGGTGCTAATTTGGGACAGTTACTCAGTCTTACCAAATCAGTTACACAAAATATTTAGTAATTATTGTCAAGGTCATTCACGGAGTACGAGACTGCTTTTACAAATGGCAAAAAAAAAAAAAAAGCAGTACAGTAAATGATGAATGAAAAAGTATGCCCACCTGCATGGGTATAAACGGCTTTTGCTGAGATCTGCCAGAGTGTAGATTCAGGAAGTGGTCTGTGGTAACCAGCTGGGTAACTGTGAGGGTGAGATAGTCTGGAAAGTGGAATTTGATGATTCATATAGTAGCTTAATTGATCCATAGACACTAGCATTTAAGATGTGTGTGAATAGTTGGAGTGAAACCATTTTGTGAATTAGTATATTACTGGTATATATTTTAAATATGTGTGAAGATTAAAATTAGACATCTTTCATCTATACTCATTTTTTTTAAGTATTAAAGTTGACTAAAATTTTTCTAATTTTCCCATTGCAAGAGCAAGGTTTCTTCGATTTGATCATATTTTTTAGTTGAACATTTTTTATAGATGTTACTGCTGTTTCTCTACTGAAGCAAATTCCCTTTCATAGGCATTGTGCACTGACAGAATTTAAAACATGCTACAAATGGCTTCCCTGGGTAATCCCTCACGTAAGAGTCAAACACAGAAGATACCCTTCTACTTAGGCCCTGCAGGGTTAGGCAGTAATGAAAGCTTTGTCTTTACAAGCAAAATTCTAACTTTGGGAACTTTTGTAATTAATAGAAGTGACATAAAACACTCCGTAAGTTATGTTTGAGCAAAGGTGGTGATGTATTCATTTCAGAGTAATGTCATGTCCAATGTACACTGGTCACATAGCTACTTAAGGTATACAATTAATTAAAATTGATAGTTCATTTTCTCCACTGCACTAGACACGTTTGATTGCTCAGAACCCTTGAGTGGCTAGTGGCTGCTGTATTGAGCGATGCAGACCAAGGAACTTTTATCCCTGTGATGTTGCTCTTGGGATTGTACTGCTCCAGAATGAAAACTGAAAGCCGTCTGAGACACATAGTTCCTCGTATATGAATGTGTTTTGTTCTGTATTTTGTGATTCTAGAGACTGAATCCAGGCCCTCTTGAACACTCCAGATGCACCACCGTGAACTACCCCTAAACTGTATTCCATAACCCACACACAGATCTGCCAATGTCATGAAAATATCTGAAAGACCTTATTTGCATCTGAATTGTTTTAAGGATAAGTGTAGGAAAACATATTCCCTTTATTCTTAGAGAGCAGAACATCCTACTATTTCTTGTCATTGTAGCATGCATGAAAGTTCTCCTGTGCAGGCAAGCTAATAAACACCACAAGTGTCCCTTTTAGGTAGGCTGTGCCATGCTCTTCTGATCTTTGTGTATAGATCAATTTTTCTGTGCAAAATAGGTATTAAAGTAGGAATCAGATATTTGTTATTTTTTTGGTTTATAAACTGAAAAAGTCATGAATTTAAATTAAACTTTCAGGAATTCTGAGCAGAAACTAGATAGTGCTTCCTTTCCTTCCTTCTTTCTTCCTTTCTCTTTCTCTTTCTCTTTCTCTTGCTCTTTCTTTTACTTTCTTTTCTTTCCTTTCTTCCTTCCTTCCTTCCTTCCTTCCTTCCTTCCTTCCTTCCTTCCTTCCTTCCTTTCTTTCTTTCTTTCTTTCTTTCTTTCTTTCTTTCTTTCTTTCTTTCTTTCTTTCTTTCTTTCTTTAATTTTTTGAGACAGGGTCTTTCTTTGTAGTTCAGGCTGCCCCTGACCTCACTATGTACCCCAGGCAAGCCTCGAACTCTCAGCAATCCTCCTGCTTCTGCCTCCCGAGTGCTGGGATTACAGGCATGAGCCACTTCACCCAGCTGTACTTTCTTTATTTTTGATATGAGTTTCAAAAATGAGAAAAGGCGGGCATAGTGGTGCACACCTATAATCCCAGCACTCAGAAGTTGAGGCAGGAGCATCTCTGAGAGGTCAAGGCCAATCAGGGCTACATAGCAAGTTTAGTGGCAGCCTGAACTGCATATCGAGACCCTGTCTTAAATGAGAGAGAAGGAGGAGAGAGGAGAAGAGAGAACAGAGAAGTCCCTATCTCCAAGGGACTCTATCTGTTTGGGGAAACAGAATCACCCAGCCTGCATGAGAGGTAGGGCCTGGAGTAAGCACATTTGTTGTTTGCTGTGGCTGTGTTCAGAAGGGTGATTAGAAATGGGAGTGTTGAAATGGTCCAATTGAGAAATGACTTGTGCAGATGGCAGTGAGGGTGGAGAAGCAGCAATGGTTCCTTTACACTAGCCACTTTTTTTAAGTGAGGAAGAATTCATGTTCAGAATATAAAATGGCTCCTTAAGAGACAGAAAATAATATGAAGATAATGACAAGGCTTCTTGCTTTAAATCAGCTAAGAAAAGTAGAAGGAAGAGATTCTAAAGAGAGGATTAATTCTTGGGCCGGAAACTTAGCTCAGTGGTTCAGGCACCTACCTCCCTAGCAAGCACAAGGTCCCAGGTTCAGTCCCAGGTAAACCACATAAAACAATACCAGGTATAGTGACTCATGCTTGTCCCAGCAGTCGGGAGGCAGAGGCAGGAGTACTGCTGAGTTTGAGCCCTGCCTGGACTAAGTAGTGAGCTCAGGGTCAGCCTGAACTACAAAGCGAGACCCTGTCTCAAAAAAGAAAGAGAAGATAACTCTCTATTGAGCACACTGAGTTAGCCCTTTGGATTTTCCAGGTGGAAATGTCTTGTGAACTCAGAGCTCAGGATGGGGTGCTACAGAGAATGTGAAGAATGAGGAACAGAGAGTGGGAGAGGAGGACCAGAAGGCAAGCTTGTGAAGGGAAATAGCCAAGGAAGAAGAGAGCTTTATGGAGGGAGGGTGTCAGCAGTGTTCACAGCCATAATGTGCCTGCTGTACTGGACAGGACTGAGGGCACAGATCTCTGAGGAGTCCACTAAGTTGGGCTGGGTAAAGAAACTAGAGAGGATGTGAAATGGCAGGGCCAGGAGAATGCCATATGGAAAGTAATTGACCAGAAAAGATTTGAGAGACACTACAGAAGCTCAGCTGGTGTTAGAGAAAATGTTTCTAGAAGCCTCTGTCTGCCAAGTTTGATTCCTATACACTCCCCACTGCCAGCAAAGCTCCAAGTCCTTTTCATCCTGATCCCAACCATGGACTCGTTCGTGTGCTGTTCTGCTCTTAGGACACCATGGGAAAGGGCACAGCTTCTAGTTCAAGTGTGTGACTGTCAGTCTGAGCAGAGACTGACTGTGGAAGGTAATCAGAATTTTGAAGTTAATTGAGCTGTCACAAACTGAGTAGTGTGGCTCAATCATTTTTCAGCTATGATTTATAATTTTACAAAGCTTTATCATGATTAATGCAAAGGCTGGATGTTTAGGTCCTACTTAAAGTGACTTTACACTTGATCTTAGCCAAAAGGCCAAGAGGCGATTAAAGTGACTTTCATACAGTACCCAAAGAGACAACTAATATTTGAATAACTTGTAGGATCTTTACATGAATCCTGTTTAACAAAAGCAAAAAAATAATATCTAATATGTTTTTAAGCATAAATTTACAATTGGAAAAATCTAATATTTACTCAAAAGAACTCTAATCAACAGTGAGACTCACTGGGGAGTGGATTTGAGAATTCTGTGGTTAGTTTTCCTAGATTTATCTACAAGTCACCCCAGATCAGCTCGTCCCCTTTTGGAGAGGAGCTGTTTCACAGGACTGTGCACTGCCTGGCCTGACATTGGGTGAGGTGCCTCCTAACAGCTTCCACCAATCAGTTGCATTTAGACATAAGTGGCTGGGGTTAGGATGTGATATGTGACCACTGTCAAGATTTACCGGGCCAAGTCCTCCATTGCCATCATTTTAAGAGTGTGCCTGGATGCCGGGTACCCTCTGCCCTATACTTCTGTGGTTATAATTAAGAGCATAGCAACTTTGTAGAAGAGTTGGTGGAACAATAGGCAGCTATTGTAACTTGAAAAAGAGATACCCACTATGTCAGAATCTTCATTTTGATTTCCAGAAATACTACTAACGTGATAGAAGAGAAAGGTTTATACACTTTAAAAGTTAAGGAATATTATTGTAAATCGAGACTTATGGGAACTCTTGATATTTTAAAACTTACATAATTATATCCAACTTAATTTATGCTGAAAAGATTTTATAATTATAGGAAGAGGTAGCCAAGTCACATGAAGTTGCAGTATTCCTCTGTCTCACAAGGGACGTGGGTCTATTTTAAGGCAGGGCTTTTCCCTTTCACATGTCCATTTAAGAATATTAATATGCAAATCATTGGGAAGCTGGTTCTCTGAAGAACTCTTCAGTATTTCAATTGAAATATGTGTGTTGGGATAAAATGAGCAAGGTTGATTGAATCACATCTCTGGCGTTTAAGTTCCATGTGGTATATAAGATTGACTGTCCAATTTCCTCCTTGCTATCCTTGCCTTCTATGTGGCTCACTGCCTAATTTCAGGGAAGGTCTCTTGTCAGAAATGCTGGTTTCATCGAGACTGCCACTTAGGGCTGTTAAATGGGGACATGTTCTTTACAGATTTTAGAGATGTTGGTTTTTGAGATAGAGTTTCACAGTGCAGTCCAGGTTAGCCTTGAACTCAGAGTGAGCTTCCTGCCTCTGCCTCCCAAGTGCTAAGATTATAGGTGTGCACTGCCACCCCTAATGGGAAGATAATCTTTCTCTTTTTTTTTTTTTTTTGAGACAGGGTCTCACTCTGTAATTCAGGCTGGCCCTGAACTCACTATGTAACCTTGAACTCACAGCAATCCTCCTGCCTCTGCCTCCCGAGTGTCATATGTGGTAATGGGGATTGAACTAGGGGCCTTTCCCTTGCCAGGCAGACACAGGAACCACTGAGCTAAATCCCCAAACCCTCCTTTATTCTTGATCATAAACTTAATGAAGGAAACTAGATCCTTTTGCCTCTCTTCGTCTCTCCCTTTCACCTCTTTCTACTTTGTTTTGGTTTGGTTTGGTTTCATTTTTGATGGTCCTTCAAATTAGCCTAACTCATTGTTATCCCCATTCAGCTCACTTCCTACCACTGTCCTTCTTTATTGGAATTTATAAGACATTTTAACATGTACACATTCCCTCTTACTGTTTTGATGGGGTTTTTTTTAACCTGTGGTTCAAATAAACCAGGACAGAAGCAGATGATTTGATTAAAATGAAAACATACTAATCAAATTTGAGAACGGAGTTGACAGCCTTTTCCTGACCATTCAAAAAGAAGTTTACCTTCCTATCAATGACTTCTCGCTTTGTCAACATCTACTTAACCCAGTTTGTGAGTTCTCAGTTCTTTGATTTTGTTTTGTGAGTTCATTACTATTTAACACTTCACACAACCAAAAAGAGAAATGAAAGGCCTACTTAAACTGTTCATATTCTACTGACCCTACTTGCTTGTTAGCAGCTCTAATGAAAAGGTCATCAGGGTGACTGAAACTGTGGTGTTCAACTAACTTTAAACTTTGAGGGTAACCTATGTGGTTTACCCATTCATCATGTATGTATCCTAACTGGGCACTGAAGCAGCCCTATGGCCACAGTCTTCCTAGCCTGATCTCTTGGCTCTGACCCTGTGGTTCCCTCCTAGGTCATGAAACGGGTTCGCACCGAGCACGTCCAGATGGCAGTGTCCTGCTACCTCAAGCGCCGGCAGTATGTGGATTCAGATGGCCCCCTGAAGCAAGGTCTGCGTCTATCTCAGACTGCTGAAGAGATGGCAGCCAACCTCACAGGTGACCGTGGGTGCCCAGGAGCAAGGTCTCTGCTGGTGGTGCACAGAGTCAATTCTTGTACTGGACAGAGGGCAGCCTCCCCAGAGTGCTCTTTCCTGTCCCCAGGCTGAATGGTACTTCCTTTCCCAGAGCATCTAGATTGTGTTATCTGTACCTGATGATTTTTGCAGCCTCCTTGTGCCACAAGACCCTGGGGGCAAGGCCCTGCTCATTGATCTCAGGTTTACAGGCTGGAGAGGAGTACTATGAAATAAGGTGTGGGATTGCAGACATATCCTGAGAGATTTTTTTTTTTTTTT
>PVIC010025232.1:0-25469 GCA_004025085.1 Thryonomys swinderianus
GGTTCAGAGGGTTCAGTCCATGCTTAGGTGGGCCTAAAGCAGAGGCATCCAGCCTGGCAAAACTGCTCCAAACACGGAACTCAAAGGAGGGAGGGAGACAGGGATAGAGGGAGGGAGGGAGGGAGGGATAGAGGGAGAGAGGAATAAGATGCACAAAGAAAGAACCCGTGGGATTTGGTGATGGGCAAGGCCTGCAGAGAGGGAGAGAGGGCCACAGTCTCCAACCCCTGTGGGAGGGCCACAACTGCCCGGAGAGCTGGGTGTGCTGGGAGCGAGTTCAGCCAAAAAGGAGAGCTGCAGGATTTGGGAAGCTGAGCCCCACAGACTTTCAGGAGTGGAGGCTACGGCAAGGACAGTGGGCTGGGCAGGCAGAGTCCAGGAATCTCCTGCACCCAGAGGATGGTTAAGAGCCCGCAGATCCGAGTCCCTGATCCGGAGAGGCCGCAGGGAGTTCTGCACAGGGCAGCATGTGGCCCACGCCTTGTCAAGGAGAGGCCCGCAGGAGGGCGTGGGGGTGAGTCCAGCCCTCGGTACAGAGTACCCTACAGCCTGACGCTCCCCCAGGCTCCTCAGCTCTCAGATCCGCTGAAGAGCTAATGTCAGCTCCAAGGCAGGAGAAGCCTCCAGCTGATGTGGAGATGCTCTCTGGGACCCCAGTCACCTGGAGCCACACGGCCTTGTCAGCTCTGTGGGCTGAACTGTTACAGTCTCCTGCCTGTGCCAATTCAGCCTCTCTCCTCACCAGTCCACTTGCCACCTGCTGCCCCAGTCTAATCATCACTCCTTCACTCAAGAGCACAGCCTTCCAATGGAGTTGCTCAACTTTCCTGAAGATGGGAAAGGTCTTCCCTCACTTTCCACCCTCATTTCTCATTGCCCTTTGCCACTCTTGGATCCACCCCAAATGAGTCACCCACACCATGCCTGCTACCTCTGCTTCTATTTACATTCTTTTTTGACCATAGGTGCCAACCCAAGTTCCTATGCTGATCCTACCTGTTCTTTCAGACCTTTCCAAATGTCACCTTCCCCAAGAAGCACTGTTACACTTCCTGGCCAAAATGAAGTCGCCTGTCCTCCAATCTCAGCATGCATGGCACCATTAGTTATTCGTCTGCACGTATTGCCTCCCCAGAGTATGAGCTTGCTGCGGACAGAACCATTTGGAAAGACTGTACCTTGTCAGCATGGAGGGTGGGGAAGGGCAAATAGACCCAACAGGGCCCACGTGGGCTCCCAGTGAGGGCGCCATCACTTAGGAAGGACAGAGTCAACACCAAGACCCATGCTTCCCGACCCCAAACTATTCTCTTTCACTGAGACAACATGTTTCTGTTTTTATGTTAGTTTTTCGAGACAGGGTCTTGCTTTGTAGTTCAGGCTGGCCCTAAACTCATGATGTAGAGCAAGCAAGCCTCGAACTCACAGCAACCCTCCTGCCTCTGCCCCTCGAGTGTGGGGATTACAGGCATGAGCCACCACACTCGGCACTGTGGTGTGTGGTTACTGGGGATGGAATTTAGGACCTTGCAATTGTCAGGCAGACGCCAGAACCACTGAGCTAAATCCCCAGCCTACCTGTGATTTTATGGGGCACTGTCAGACAAGTCAAGTATTTCTCCCAAAGACCTTGTCAGAGAGGCAGAGCCACCTCTGAAAATGATGCCAAAGGGAAACTTGGAAGAGTGGGGACTTACTGAAGGGCACACAACAGGCAGGTAGAAGATCTAAGACCCACACCTCCTGACCTGAACACTCTCTCCACCTCCCTAGGCTGGCGCAGACCCTATGGCCAGGCTGCCGCTGTACGGAGTAAGGAGCTTGGGGGCCGAGGCCTGTGGTGAGCCCCTCAAATGCCTCAAGTGACACAGCACACAAGTGATAGCTCTGTACACAGAGGTATGTCTAGTGCACAGTGGAGCAGTGGATTAGCCTGCTGGGAAAGTTAGCACCTGGGAACCTGAAGGAAGCAGGAACTGGGGGTGGGAAGGTTGTGAGCCTGAGCTGAGCCCAGAGGCTGAAGCAGGAAGGTGCTGGCGCCATGTCTCCCCTGAGAACTGAGAAAAACTCCAAGTGCTGAAAGAAGGGGGAGGGAACAAAGTACGCTAACGTGGAAACCAGGACAAGCTGTTGTTTAGGTGGCCAGGATTCACAGATGGGATGGGAACCCCTGGGAGAAGAAGCCCAAACCTAGCGTGAATTTCTGGCAGGCCTGAGTGGAGACCCTCTACTGGTTGGGGGAGTCAGAGTCAGATGCAAACCCCTTAGCAAGGGAACAAGAAAGGGGAACTGCCTGGGCACTGGTGGGAGAATGGCCACGCTGGAGGGACCCTGGAACATGAGAGGGCATGGAACCCGGCCCAAGGTGGGATGCTGACCAGGGCTGCTGAACCTAGTGCACACGTGCTGCAGCGGGCTGCTCGGACCACTGAAAGCTCTGAATCGTTCGCCATCGTTGGTCTAGACACTGGACTCAGTGTGCTCCTTGGAGTGCCCTGCCTTTGCCCAGAGAGCTTGCCAGATTCTGTGTGGGTGGCTCTCAGAACATAACAGGGAAAGGAAAGAACTTGAGAGGAAGAAAATGTTAGAGAAGCCCAGCCAAGATAAAAAAAGGGGAAGACATGTCCTTCCCTGAGTATCAGTGGTTATTGGCCTTAGTCTAACCACACTGACTGGCCGCCTTAAAGGAGCCCCATTGCCACAGCACTGGGCAAAGGGAAGAGCTGGTGGAGACACAGAACCAGAGTTGTGCCCACTGGAGCCCCCAGCAGGGCTTTCCAGGAAATGACTCTGCAGTTGTACCCATCTGCTGTTGCATCTAGGTAGAAAGTGCATCCGCAACCCAGCCTGGAGTCTGCTCTCTTAATCAAACTGTCATAGTGAGTAATAATTATACCTTAGGAAACAGCAGAGTGACTCAAAATGCTGTCCCCTCCCCCACCCACCCCATGCCCCCGCTCAAAGCTTTGCACACAGTATGAAGAGGCACAGAAAAGTGGAGCCACCGTTTTCTCCTCCTCTCAGCTCTGAACACTCTGTGATCATACGGGTTCCAGTGTATGGTGGGCATCAGTCAACAGCGCCTTTGGAGGCTAAAGTGCCTGACTGTGCCCAGGCCCAGTGGACCAGGAAGTTGGAAGTGGGTGCTGCCATGGGCCTGGTGCAGGGGCATCAGGCAGCACTTTGAAATGGTGTCTTTGTTCCCCCAGAAAGTGGTCTATATCTTAGAAAAGCTCTACTTTTTCTATTCAGTCAGAATAAAAAATAGCACTTCCCATAAGCTTGGGTATAGCCTGAAGTGTCAAAGTACAGGAGAGCAGACCTTTATTGTGAACCCACTGTGTGCCTGTCGTCAGACTGTCTTTCATGTTTTATACAATAGAGGTTAGCAAAGCAGCCGGCTACCTGGCATGTTGAAATATTGGAGTAACTGTCCCATCCTCGGTGGAACAGGCCCACAGCCTCAGACCCCTGCTCCCATTCCCTGTCCTCCAGCTTGGGGTGATGGCTAGGGTCACTGTGTCCCACCTCACTCACACCCAAAGCCTGCACACAGCCCCATGTTACAGAGGAGGAAGCCTAGGCTACATGACCTGCCCGCGGCTGAAGTCTGGGCACTCTGGTTAGCTCTGAACTTGGGCTCTTGACAAGCTGACCGCTTAGGCAAACATGCATGTGAATGTTGGCAGCTCTCTGCTCTTGTTCCTTTGTCCTGAAACTGGTCCAAACTAGGAGACACACGTGATCAGCAAGCCCGCCAAACCACCTTTTCCCATCCACGCCTGTTGCAGTTGTATCTCCGCTCCCATCACTCCTCAGGTGAACACCTAGGAGTCCCCATCAGTGGGGTCCAGGGCCACAGGGTCTCAAGACACATGGTGCCAGGGACTGAGAGACACCCCAGGCAGGCTCATCCCGGAGACCTGGGTTTTCCCAGGGTCTCTGAGCTATGGGACATGGACACAGGCTATCTGTGAAGGATAGGAATGGCGGGATGTGGCAAGAAAGAGCTCGTTCCTGGAAGATCTCCTATGAGCTGGGCACAGCTGAGCCTCGGATGAATTAGCCCCTTTTGGCGAGAGTTATGGTAGGAACAATGCCTCCTGAGAGACCTAAACCCACATCTATATTCACTGTGTGTGGAATGTTACTTTCCTTAAGAACCTGCAGAGGCCCTATAGCCAAGGGCAGAGAACACAGGGTCAGTCCAGGGGCTCACTCCCCTGTCCTGCAGGGCTTCTCCTGATGTGGCCCATGAAGTCTGCACAGCACGTGTCATGCAATGCCTCATCAGTGAGCACCTCGTCTCACAGCAGAGGCTTTTGAACACAGAGCTTTTCTGAGCACAAATAGATAAATGGTGCCCTGAGAGACTGGGGGTGAAATATTTATCACTCACTGGGCAGGGGGTGGTGAGACTCACCACTGGAAAGAGGGACCATTTATAACCCAGCGGTGGCTACCAGGGAAACACACTTTCCATTTCCTCTTTCTGTTAACAAGTTCTTAACTGCTCTAGGTTCCCTTTCAGAGGCCCCTCATTTGTACTGACAAACGTTCTCATTACAGCCCAGATGAGGTGCACAAGGCACCAGCTCTCCATCTGTCTCCAAGCTCCATTTTTCTAAGTCATTATAAAACTGAGCATAATAAAAGCCTAATTTCATAGGACTTTGTCATATCAGGCACTGTGCTAGCGGTCTGATGTGGATTCTCTTTTCATTTGTTCATTCATTCACATTTCCTTTCAGTTCACTGGACTTCGAGCTACTGCCTTTTGCCCACCTGCCACCCTCCAAGTGCCAGAGGCCACCCAGTGGGTTTGGAGGCCCTGCAAAAATAACTCTGCCCTGTGGCCCACCCTGCCTGGGGCTAACCACCCTTTTTCACTCAAAGCAGATTTCCCCCAAGACCTCCAGACAGAAATAGCTGAACCCAGAGCACTCCATGGGTGCTGTTCAGGTCACCCTCTGTGAAGGTGTCACAGCACCAGGTATCACTCTGTTCTCAGTATTCACGGCAATTTGTGTCCGTCATCACGGGTCCTTCCAACAACCTGAGTCGGTAGTCTGAGGATCAGAAAAGCTCCCTGGTTTACAGTTTGAAGCCCAACTACTGCATTCTGAAGTCTATTTTCTTTCTGAGGTGCCATCCCCCTCCAGCTGTGTAGCTGACCAAGGAGTAATTTTTAACATCATCCATCAGCAAAGGAGCCCCCAGACAGAGTGCAGGAGGATTGCTTAACAAGACAAATATGTCCCAGGCCTGGCAGCAGGGCAACTTCCAGCTTCGACTTCCCAGCAAAGAAAGCATCAACTTCCGCTTTCTCCCAGAAGAGGCTGCCAGGCAGGTATGAGACAGCCAGTTAAATTTGGGTTTCAGATAAACAGTAACTAATGCCTGAGTATAGAAAGTCCCGAGTTTCGCATGGGCCAGACTTATACATCTGAGGGTCCCGTGTCTTTGCTAAATCTGGCAGCTCCGTCCTGAAGTTGCAGCACGGTGGGAGTCTCCTGGGCTCCAGGTCCCAAGGCCACTCTAAGAGGAGTTGCCATGGCAGCCTGAGCATAACTCCCAGGCCCGGAGGCCTCGGCGTTTCCCTCCTTAGCTTCTCCCACCAGCTGCTTCAAGGCTCCTGAGGAACACGGAGTGTGTGGAGTGGCCCCTGCACTGTGCACTTTCTGCCTGGGGCTGTCTTTGCCTTCTTTCCCTTGCTTGTTTCCTACTGATCCTTCAGTTTTCCATTTGCAGCTACTTCTTCCAGAAAGCCTTCGGCCACCTGAGCCACCCCGCCCACCCTGGGTCCCTGACCCCCTCTGAGAGGCTGCGTCACACAGCCTCCCTGTACCACCAAGCACAGGTGCCTGACTGACGCAGGTAGGAAGACAGCCAGTGGGTGAACGCAAGCTGTCCCACCAAAGCTGGCCCTTTGAATGTGACTACTCCTCCCTCCCTTCCATCCCAGTCGCCTTTGCACTGAGGTGCCCTCCCCTGCCCTCCTGTGACAGGCAGGGAGTGGGGCAGAGCTCTCCACGAGAGCAGACAGCAGCTGGGCTTAGAAGGATATCCTGGCCTTCACCCTCCTCATGGCGTGGGTCCTGCCTCAGTGGGCTCCAGTCTAGCTGCAGGGTGCTTAAAGTTCTTCTTGCCTCAGGCTACCCTGGCCAAACCCTGGCCCCTTAATGGGGTGCAAGGTCTCACTCCCAGTTTGGGAGAGTGGGGAGCTGCTGGTGTCATATGGCTGAGGGTTAGGGCAGGTGGCCCTAGCTGATGGGCCTGAGAACATCACCCATATGCTCCTCATTCACCCACCCAAGCTTTGCCCACGCACAACCTGGCAGCAGGAGCACAAAGCACAGAACTTAACCCTTGCGGGCATCCGGAAGGCAGCTTCCAAACAGCACTAACTTTAGTGCCCGACTCTCTTGCATGCACACACACACACACACACACACACACACACACACACACACACACACAAGCAAGCAGTGAGGCTTCCAGACCTTTGCAGGGCCTAGTTTGGAGATTCAGAAAATCACCCCCCCCAACACAGGAGGGCAAGAAATTCGTTGGCTGAAGAAGGTGGGGAGTGTGACCCCGGGGAGGGCCGGGGAGGGCCCAAGGGCCCGAGGGCAAAGGGAGAAAGGACAGGTCGGCAGAGTCTGGGCTGGAGCCCAAGTGGGACTGGCAGCTGGGAGGGTTAGCAGCTCTCAGTTCGGACCTTTGCAGACAGGCGATCTTTCTGGGCATCGCGGGCCCAGCCAGAGTATGTTAAGAGGACAAAAAGGGGAAGAAAACACCGTTTTGTCTCAAAATAACTCTAGAAATAGAAACCTTCCCCCTGCGGGATGCCGGCGAGCTCTGGGCTTGCTCTGCTCAGATTTTCCGCAAGGGCAGCTTGTTTTTAGGAAGTCCTGGGCGGGTCCAGGTACCCCGAAAGCCGGAACTGTAGCCCCCTTCAGCTCCTATCACCTTAATAAGCTTCCAACTCCTGACCTGGCTCGGCCGCGAGTCGCGGGAGGGGACTCACAGGGCGGGAGCGCGGACGCCAGCGAAGACTCCAAGTCTGGGCCAGGTGAGTCGGGGGCGCGCAGGTACCGGTGTCTCGGCCGCTCTGCTCCGGCAGCGGCTGAGTAACAGGGCTGACAGGTTGGTGTTTTCCGCCTCCTCCTCCCGGCGTTAACCACACCCCTGGCGCTCTCCTCCCCACTTCCTTAAAGGGTGGGGTGCGCTGTCTGTGCCTGTGGCGGCCTCCTACCATAAACTCTGAAATAGACGCTGCCATCGATTCCGTCTCCGCGTCGCCCACATGCCGTCGCAGGGTGGCTCCCGAGGGGCACTCGGAACTGGGGTGCAGCGGTGCCAGACCCTGTGATGGCCAGGCGGGTGCGACCACCTCGGTGACAAGTTTGGATCGCTTGCTCCCAGGAGAACGGGAGAGCCACTCTCTTTACACGACCGCACCGCCTTATCCCTGTCTCTGAAGGGAAAGTGGAGCCGGAGTCACTAGCAGAGCCGAAAGCCCACGTTTTCCCGAAGGATTGGGTGGGGGGCGACGAGGAACGTGACTGAAACTCAGAATGCGAAGCCACGGCCACCCGCGCCGGGCGCTCGTCTTGCTCGCCGGCTCGAGGTGCCACAGAGGAAAGTCCCGCTAGCGCTCGGAGGGAAAGGGCAAGGCCTCAGGCGTAAGCTTAAATTAGCAGGCAAAGCATGGAGGTGTGAGGTGCGGAACTGACCACACAGCTAGAGAACTGTCGGAGGGCATCAGGCAGTGGGCAGGGTGAGGGCAGAACGGCACCCGCTGAGCCCTGGGGTCTGCAGGAAGCTAATGGCTTCGGAGCTAAGGACGAAGACGGGGCTTAAGAAAAAAATGCGCGTGTGTGTGCTGCCTCCGTGTGGCCAGTGCATGAACTACATGCGCACCTCTACCTGAGCTCACGGGGAGAGGAGTTTCCAGAGGCTGTTGATTTCTTCAGAACTTTATTGCAGTTCTAAAACTCAGCCCTTTAGCGTCACAGAATCATGTTGTTGTTGTTCTTTTTTTGAGATAGGGTCTTGCTTTGTAGCTCAGGCTGGCACTAAGCTCGCTATGTAGCTCAGGCAAAACCTCAAACTCAGCAATCCTCCTGCCTCTGTGTCCTGAGGGCTGGGATTACAGGCTTGAGCCACCAAGCCCGGCATTTTTTTTTTTTTAATAAAACTATCTCGAAAAACTCCCGAGGGTGGCCAATTCTGCCTTCAGTTGTCCTTCGTTTTTGTCCCTAAAACGCTAAGGTCATTCAGTTCTGTTATTTTCTTTTTAATGAGCAAATGTTTTGTTTAGCTCAGAACTTCTGTAATTAGACGTCCCACTCCCCCAGGTCCAGCCTAAGTCACGTGTCATATGTCTGGGAACAGACCCCTCCGTGTTTCCCCTGGAGGGTCTCCAGGAACCCCTGTTCAACTGGGGAGTCACAGTGCGCTTGGTCTCCCTTGGGCCCCTGGCCCTGCACTCTCCTGGCCCAGGAATCCTTCGGACATCTTTCTTAGGCATCATTTGTCTCACTCCATCACCGGATGCTGCCTCACGGTTCTCTTCAGGTGCACGGACGCCAGTGGAAATGTCTTCCTTAGCCATCCTGACCTGGGAATCAGTGTGACTGGAGTCATGGAAGCGGCCTGAGGCTGACGCACTTTGAGGATGGAACTGGAAGCCGCAGGAAGGCATGAGAGTGTCCAGCGCAAGCGTGAAAGGAAGCAGGGAGCTTACTGCCAGCCCGGCTCCCCTAGGATGACATCACCCAGCTTTACCGGCCATTGGTGATCAACTCACATCCATCCTCTTTGATATCACGGATTTGTTCCACTGTTTGAAGTAAAGGCTGAGGATGGGATATTCCTGCGATATTGCACCCCACGTAAAGGAAGAGGAAAAATTTACATGGGGTGGGCTTATGAGAAGCTGGAAGTGAAAATTGCCACTGTGGAGGGGATATTGAGAGTGGGCAGATGAAAGAGGGCTGTTCTGTGATTTGTTTAAAGTGACAGCCAGCAGAGCTGGCTTCAGTGCACAGGGAAAGGCTCCAGTCCTAGGGAAGAGGGTGCTGCCTGCGCCAGTGAGTCCATCTCTCTGCACTAGTGCAACTCACACCCTCACCCAGAGTTCTGATTTCCTAGGTGCCAGTTATCCATGGTCAACAACAGAAGGATGAGAACAGTACAGTAAGATATTGGGAGGCTGTGACTACCTCTCATGACTTCTGTCATAGCATTTTATTATTTCTTTTATAACTGTTACTATTGTTCATGTCTTTTTTTTTTTTTTTTTGAGATAGCGTCTTGCTTTGTAGTTCATGCTGGCCCTGGGCTCACTATGTAGCCCAGGCAAGCCTCGAACTCAGCAGTTCTCCTGCCTCTGCCTCCTAATCCTGCTGGGATTACAGGCATGAGCCACCACGCCTGGCTTTTTTCCTTTTTTTTTGAGACAGAGTCTTGCTACATAGTTCAGGCTGACTTCAAACTCACTATTTGGCCCAGGTTAGCCTTGAGTTCACAGCGATCCTCCTGCTTCAGCCTCCCAAGAGCTGGGATGACAGGTGTGCACTCCATGCCCAGCTTCTGCTCTTCATCTCTTACAATGACTTATTTATAAATTTAAATTCATTATAGGTATTTATTGCAGACTTGCAGTACTATCTGCAGTTTCAGGCATCTAGTGGGACCCTTGAAAGTTAGCCCCCTCAGATAACATGGACAACTGTATTACCTAATCTAGAAGATAAGAAGAATAAGTACCATCTGTTCTACCATTTTCACAGGTATTGTGAAGCCTAAATTAAGTAATAGGTGTGAAAATATTATAAAAATACTCTAGTCACCCTTTTTAGAAGTCACAGGAATTAAATAAGGTAGAATTAGTGGGAGAAATTAGACACATACTTGCCATAGAGATGCAATTTGCTGCATGTCCACTGTCTGCCAAGATCTTTCATGTGTTGTTTGAATAAACTTCACAGTCATTACTGAGGTAGATGGAATTGTTCCTGCAGTATTTTGTGGAAAGGAAGAGGAGGCTTGAAGAAGGGAAATAATTTGTCCACAGCCACTCAGGAAGTAGAGTACAGCTGAATCCAAATCACTGATGGAATTTCATTTGCATAATGTAAACTTATATTTAGAATAAATTTCATTCTAAAAGAATAGTATGGTTATAAATGTTTTGAACCAAAAAAAAATTTAAAAAAACCTCTAGATAAAATGACTAAATAATTCAAGTCCTTCATCACTGAGGGATCTGTTTCTAATTTAACCAGGTACTGCTAAGCTCACTAAATGAATCACAATTGAGGCCAAAATAAAGAATGCAAAACCATACCCTGAACTTTAAAAAAGACCCTTTAGTCTACACTCAAAGGTATCCTCCATTTCTCTTTTCTTCTCTCAGTAGTTCAATCTCATTTTTATATGGTCACAGGTTGCCCAAAATGTAGACTCCGGTTTCCAGTTTCCCTGCAGGTGTGACGGTATGATTCAAGACTGAGCAGCGGTTGGTGGGAAGAAGCCATGCATGTGGCCTCAAGACCATGGCCTCAAGGAGTGGGCACACCCTCTTGGACTCCCTTCTCTTCCCCTCCACCTGACCATGAAGCCTGGCAGAGCCATCTTGGTCTATGATGCTGAGAACAGCCAGGCCACACAAAAGATGAGATCTGGTCCCTAAGGGCCATCTAGCCATCATGTGCACCTGGGCATGACCTGGACCAGAACTTTTACATGGGAGGAAAGAAACATCTACATTCCTGCATTTGAGTTCGTGTTATGATAGTCAAACTGCATCTGTAATAATCTGACATGATAAGAAGCTCATATCTGGTCACTGCCTGGCATTCCTGGCACACCTAAGATCTCCAGAGTCTCCACTGTGACGAAGAGTGTCTGGTATGCTAGTGGCATGATAGATGGCTGGGGCTGCTAAATAAACTCAGGATGACAGCTGTCCTCAGAAAGGTGGAGACAGGATAAAAGATGGGACTTGGTAAGAGCAAAGGATGAAGGTGAGCTGATAACCAAAGAAGAGTTTATATTGTGCATCCTTTACTTCAGAGGAAAAATAACACATTACATTTCAGAAAATGTTCTATTCAGAATAATTGCACTAAATTAATTGGGTGTTTAAAAATAAATTTCAGGAATGTGGAAAATTAGCTTCAACTCTATTTTTTCCAATTTCTAGGGAGCCTATCTCTTCCAGTGCATTGGACCACTCTAAGCAGCACTCTGTGACCACCACTGTGGATCATCTAAACGAAGGATCAGATGCTGATGGGGACCAGGTGGAGAATGTGGGGGGAGCTGGCTGGATAGGGACTGAGGAGAACTGGAGAACACATGTCCTTCCCACAGGAAACAGCTGCTCTTCAGCTTGGAAGTCTGTTGCCAAGCAGGAAAGTAAGCTTGCTGCAGCCAGATCTTCTTTTTTCAAAAGCAATCCACCTCGATGGTGCATACCTGGAATTACATTACAAGGGGCTGAGGCAGGAGAATCCTGGAACTTCAAGGCCAGCCTGGACTACATAATGAGTTCAAGACAGTCTTTACTACATACTAAGGCCTCCTCTCAAAAGACCAAAATAAGTAAATAGCTAGAACAAAGACAGACAGTGACTTTTTTGAAAAGGAAATCATGAGAACAACTCCCTTTATAACAAATAGCATTGAAAAGAACAAAATACTTAGGAATAAACTCAGTCAAGGAGATGAAAGACTGGTACACTGAAAACTATAAAAGATTGCTGAAAGAAATTATAGAGAAATCATAAATGGAAAAAAAACACTCTGTGTTAATGAATTAGAGGACATAATATTGTTAAGAGGTCAACACTACCCAGAGCAATCTATAGATATATAATACCTATCAAAATCCTAGTAGCATATTATGTGGATATAGAAAACTTCATCCTAAAATTCAAATAAAATCTCAAAGGATTCCAAATAGCAGAAACAGCTTTTAAAAAGAAAAAAGTTGGAGTCCTCACAATGATCGGTTTCAAAACTTATTCCAAAGCTACAGTCATCAAAATTGTATGGTACTGATGTCAGGAGATACACACAGACCAATGGAATATCACAGAAAGCTCAGAAGTAAGTCCCTCCATATAGGGTCATGACTTTCAGGGAAGGTGCCAACACCATACAATGGAGAAACAGTGGTCTCTTCATCAAACGGTGTTGTGAAGACTGGATGGTCCACGTGCAAAAGAATGTGTACCAAACTACTAACAGATATCAAGATGAATCAAACAGTGAACATAAAACATAAACTAGAAAACCCTTATCAGAAGGTATAGGGAAAAGGCTTCATGACACTCAATTTGATAGCGACATTTTTTTTTCTTTTTTTTTGAGACAGGGTCTTGCTTTGTAGTTCAGGCTGGCCCTCAGCTCACTATGTAGCCCAGGCAAGCCTGGAACTCAGCAATCCTTCTGCCTCTGCCTCCCGAGTCCTGGGATTACAGGCATGAGCCACCACTCCTGGCACTGTAGTATGTGGTATTGATTGCTGGTGGGCATCAGTCACCACACCCAGCATTGTATGTAGTTACCGGGATCGAACTCAGGACCTTGCACTTGCGAGGCAGGCGCTGGAACCACTGAGCTAAATCTCTGGCCCGATAGCGACATTTTTGATATGATGCCAAAAGCACAGGCAATAAAAGTAAAAACAATAACTGATACTTCATGAAATTTAAAACTTACATGCATCGAAGGACACCATCCACAGGGTGAAAAGTCAATCCATAGAACCAGGGAAGATACTTTCAAGTCCTATATCTGGTAAGAAATTACAACAAAATTTTTCATGAGAAAAAAATGGCAAAGGTAGAAACCTAAATTTTTATTTGAAATCTCCCAATCTATAAACGTTAACAATTGCCTAGCAGCGATACCCGCTCCACGATAATTAAAATAGTAGGTCCCCAGATGCGCCTGAGTGACCACTTTCTACCTACCATGGGATTCACGTCAGTTCTGACTGGTCCAAGTTGGTCACAGTGGCCTTACTCCTCTTGCCAGTGATGACTTTCAAGGTGGACATTCAATTCTTTTCTGATGAATGGGGTGAGAAGACTTCTGGAGAGGTTCAGGAAGGTTTCATTTCTTCTGTTTGTTTGAGGAATCAAACTCAGGACCTTGCACTTGACAGGAAGATATGGCACCACTGGTCCAGAAGGTTTTATTTCTTGATGTTGGGTCATATCAAGATGAAATGGCTATGAAGGAGGCTCTGATCACTGACCCAACTATTCCATTTTGTCTCTCCCTGATCTTCTCTTTTCTGAGTTGTTCTTTCTGTGGGTTTATCTTAAATTCCAAGATTACAGGTCTGATGCATAAGCATCTTGCCACAGAAGGCAAAATGCCCCTCAGCAGTGGCAATTTCTTCAACACTGACAAGACTCTATGCAATCAGTCCTAGGATAATGATCATCCTGTTTATGATCTGTGTAGGATCTCTTACCTATATACTAAAGCCCCTCAACCCTTGCCTCCAAACTACTATTGATGGCTTTACAATGGCCTTTATACCTGTCTTCCTACTGTGGACCTACTGAAAATAAATCCCTTTCTTACTACCAGCACCCTTTCCCATTTGATTTTTTTTTCTTGTAGTGGAAAGCTGAATCTTCTCTGAGGAGATGCTGCAAGTTAGGCCTCTGGCCTAAAATTCTCCTGGAGCTGTTGGAATCATTTCTGAACCTGGAGAGCCACAGGCGACTAGAAATATGGGGAGGGTTTGAGGCCACTGACATAACCAGCCTTGGGTCTTTTCTTTTCTTTTTTTTAAGAGTAGGAAAATTTATTGAGAGATAGCTTCTGTCTAAGAGGGATAGAATGGCAACCCAAAAATGGGTTGTCCATCCACTTTGGTTCTCCAAGCTCTCGTATGGGACAAAACCATGTGTTGAGGCAGGTTCAAAGTGGGCCAAAATTAAAGTCAACTAGTAAGATTACAAGTACAGTTACTTAGGTTATAGTGGATCCAATGAGAAATCATATGGTAGTCAAAAATATGATCAATCAAGAAGATTATGACAAGTATAGTCACTTAGGTAATATTGATTAAATGGGAATCCAATGGGAAAGCAAGTCTCAGTAGCAACCACAGGAGACTTTTTAGTCAGGGATCTTTTCTGGAAAGAGTGGGTTAAGATCTTGGTCTCTACCTAGGTGATTGACATCTGTTTTGAATATTAATCACTACTATTCACCCTTGGAGAAAGCAAATGGGTGTGGTAGTTTCCTTTTACAGTGCTGGGTTTCAATGAATGTGTCTAGTATGTCTTACATATTGGCTCCTTGAGGGCTGGCCCTATCTAACTGCTTACAAAATATCTAATTAACTTACCTATCTACCTAGGGCCTTTTTTTTTTTTAACCTCCAGACTTCTTGTTCGGTGAGATAATCCATCACCTTATTGTTGAAAATATTTTGAGTGTTATATATGTATTTGTAGCTTAAAAAAATCATAACCTATACAGAAAAGTAAACTGTATGAACTGAATAAAATGTAGCCACATCTGACCTAGAGGGGCAGGGAGTTTACTATCCTGGGTATTTCTCTAGTCACTTGCATTAACCAGTATTTCTTGAAGTTTTCTTTGTATTATTCAGACTAACTCGGAGTCTCTCATTCTCCTTGTTTCCATGATTTAGGTCTCAGAGAATGTCCAAGCTGCCACTGTTTCTCACCAAGACTTGGCTATAGTGACTTCCTTACTGATTTCCTGTTTCTGAGATGCTATTTCCAGCCCTGCAACTGTCCTGTTCAGGTACAATTCTCCTTATCCCTATAGTATTTTTTTATCTGAAAATTGCTCTGCCTGACAGTAACATACCACACTTTCTTTTGATTAGTATTAGCATGACATATCTCTTTCAATCCTTTCACTTTTATTTGTGTGGTTATATGGAAAGCAGGTTCTTTGAAGGCAGTATATAATTAGATCTTACTTTGTGCAATCATTCTGCCTTTTATTTGCAGCAACCACTTTCTAGCTTGCTGCTTTAAAAAAGAAGAAAAAAAAGGGCCATTCCTCCCTGTTTGAATTTGAGTGTGTTCTCCAAAAGTCCATGTGTTGGAAACAAATTCATATGTTACTGCTATTTGAGATGGGGCCTTTGAAAGCTAATTAGGACTGGATGAGATGTTACTGTGGGGGCCCCATAATAACATTAGTGACTTTATAAGAAGAGGAAGAAAGACTGCCAAGCTTGCTCTGGGCATGTGATGTGCACTGTTGTTACAATGCAGAAGGGGGCCAGCACCATTCTCTTAGACTTTTCAGCTTCCAGATCCGTGAGCTAAGTACTTGCAAACCTCTGTTCTTTAAAGTTTACTCAGTCTCTGATACTTAGTACAACAGAAAGCATAGTAAGACATAAGACAATTCCTTTTCTCTCTTCTCCTAAGAACTTTTTTGGTTTGGTTTAGTTTAGTTTAGTTTTGTTTTGAGACAGGGTCTTGCTTTGTAGTTCAGGCTGGTTCTCAGCTCACTATATAGCCCAGGCAAGCCTTGAACTCAGCAATCCTCTTGCCTGTTTTTTTTTTTGTTTTGTTTTGTTTTTTTTGTTTTTAAACACAACACTTCAAAAATTACTTACATAGATTTGTCAAGGAGTTTAGAAATCTGGGTATGTGATGGGGAATTTAAAGGTAGTAAAGGTGTAAGTCTGTCCTAATCTTTTACTGTCCACAGGGCCTAATTTCTACTCTACCCCAATTTTGCTTATATTTAAAATCAAGATGCCTTAAGGGCAAAAAGCTGTTAGTTGGGCTAACCAAAACATTGGATCTAACATGCATGGCTGCCAGAGTGACTCCCTGATAGCTTCTAACTTCATTATAAAACCATCTGCATACTAAATGACAGCCACCCCCCTCCCCAGCAGCCTGACTGGTGTCAATTGACATATGAGGAGGAGAGGGTCCGGGAAGCAAGCAGGCCCAAAGAGGTGGAACCCAAATTCCTGGAAGATCTCTACCCTTTCCTAGAACATTCTTCCTCTTTATTAGCCTATCCCTCCCCTTCATTTCCCTTATTCTAGGACTTTGGCTTCTTTACCCTCAACGAAACTGATTTGTGAGCTTTTCTCCCAACTTCTCCTATTCTTTGGCTAAGAATAAACATTGTTTTTGTGCTCAACAGGGACTTGGTATTATCTACAGGTTCTACAATTCCAAGAGGGAAAAAGGACACAGTTTGGAGTCCAAATCAGTAATAAAAACTTTTTTTGAGAACTCGCTTTGTAGTTCAGGCTGGACCTGAGCTCACTATGTAGCCCAGGCAAGCCTGGAACTCAGCAATCCTCCTGCCTCTGCCTCCTGAGTGCTGGGATTACAGGTGTGAGCCACCACACCCGGCAGTAATGAAAATTTTTGCACTAATTTGTGCATGCATTCTCATATAAAAGATATCAAGAGATATTTGAGCTTATATATCTGACTTATTTCACTTAACATTATGTTCTCAAGTTGCATCCTTTTACTTATGAATGTTTATCCTTCTATAGTTCTACCATTTTCTTTTATAGTTGAGGAAAAGAAGTCAGAAGAGTAATACTATACTAAGCCCTAGAATATGCCAGTGACTTGTGATATAGTTTAGAACAGAACTTTTCTATTCTTCCATAAAGACTTGAGAACCATTCCAGGCATGGTGGCACATTCCTATAATCCCAGCACCAGAGGTTGAGGCAGAAAGATTGTGCACAAGTTAGAGGCCATCCTGGCCTACAAAGTGAGTTCAAGGCCATCCTGAACTACATAGTAAAACATTCCACCCACTGACTGGTTTGGCATAGTTCTGGGAGTGGATGATGGGAGGGCCTCCCTCAGTGTGGCCCTCCTTCCTTCAGTGTAAGTGCCACCCACCCTAAGGGTGAGTGGCCTGGATGGAAAGAGGGATGCTGGGGTTGGTTGTTGCTGGTTGGTATTTTACTGCTTTGTTGTCTTTTACCTGTCACAAACTATTTCTCCTTTGTGATACTCCTCAGCCATGCCACCCTGCCTTGGTGCCAGCCAACTATGAAATGAAACTTCTACAGTCTTTCTCCTTCTTGTGTCAAGCATTTTATCTCAGCAACGAGAAAAATATCAAAGAAAGGAACAAAGGGAAGGGAAGAGAAGGGGAGGGGAGGGGAGGGAAGGGAAGGAGAAGGAAGTTCCCTAGCAACTGCACAGGAGGGCCCTGACTACATATAAGAAACACTGAAAGCAGTAAGAGTTAATGACACTCATCTGCAAGAAAAGGGCTATTCTGAGGAAAGGAGGAATAAAGAACTATAAATGCTCTGAGATTTTATCTTACTTGCAAGTCAATAAAGTATGGGACCACAGACTCATGCATGCTTGGTGGAAGATATGAGACCCCTGGTCAGAGAATGAAGGCCAATTAATTACTAATGTAAGTCATGGCATCCATGGAGCTAGTTTCCTAGGCCTTAATTCCCACAAGCCTGTATGATGAGAGATACTGTAAGTTGCACTACAGAAGAAAAACCCAGAGACTAGGGACCTACAACATTAAGCGATAATAAGGAGTAAGTACTCTCTGTACCTTTGCCTGGAGCGAGACATTATTTCTACATTCCAAAGCTGCTTACCACAGAAACATCATTAAAAAAGAAAAAACTATCAGGAAAAGGCTTTGGCTCTTAAAATACTAGGAGCAAGACACATGAATCGCCTCTCAGCAGAAACTAGGACTGGAAGCGAATCCTGTGAAAGGTAATTTATATCTTAAGGCTGTAAAATAACCCTACTGAAGCAGGAATGGAGTTGGAGAGATTCTGGTTGCCATTGGTGGCAAGAGTTCATTGTTTTTGTTCCTTCAGCTAACTTTGCTTAAATCCTCAATCCCTGTTTTAATGGGGCCTTTGCTGATTTCATGAACACTTTCTATATTTTTTCACTTTAATCTTCAATATGTCATGGAGATAAGAGATATTATTGCCATTCTACTCACAAGGAACTAGATTTTGAAATTGTGAGCTATTAACACGGGCCAAGAACCAGCTCCTGTCACCATACTCTTCCCTCAAGTGTTTCTCACAGGCTGTAATGAAAGAGGCCAAACCACGTAAACAACGAATGCTAGAAGGGACAGGTCACTGAGAAGCCATTACCAGCTCGAAGGGGTGAAGCCACTAACGGTGCCTTAAGAACCTGCCACTCTCTCCTGGAACCGCAAAGTTAAGATCCTCTTCTTCTCCTACCTCGGAGGCCTGAAATTTCCAAGGAGTAGTTAAAGAAGGGGTCCCTAGACTTCAGTTTCAACTTTAATCAGTGGTAGACGTCCAGTGACGGGGCAGACAGTCCCACAGTGCACTTGAGAGGTTTCTTCAACGGAAATGAGGCGGTACTATTTCATCATCTCCATCTCGATTGGCCATTGCTGCTATCGCTCAGTGGCTCGGCCGGAAAGGGCTGGCGACGCCCTTCTCTCAATTTCTAATTGCCGAGAGGGTGGGAGGGGCCGGAGTGAAAGTTGCGGGAACCCGCCTCTGTGGCTATGGAGTCGAGTCCCGTCGCGTTCCCCGGGCCTTCTGGCTCTTTCAAGGAGGAGCTTCTCTGCGCCGTCTGCTTCGACCCCTTTCGTGACGCGGTGACACTGCAGTGTGGACACAACTTCTGCCGCGGGTGCGTGAGCCGCTACTGGGAGGTGCAGGCGACGCCCTCCTGCCCGGTGTGCAAGGCCTGCGCATCGCCCGCTGACCTGCGCACCAACCACACCCTCAACAACCTGGTGGAGAAGCTGCTGCGCGAGGAGGCCGAGGGCGCACGCCGCGCCTGCCACCGCTCCCCGCGCGTCTGCCGCCCGCATCGCGGCCAGCTGGGTTTCTTCTGCCTGGAGGACAAGGAACTGCTGTGCTGCCTGTGCCAGGCCGACCTCCGGCATCAGGGCCACCGCGTGCAGCCGGTGAAGGACACTGCCCACGACTTTCGGGTAAGAGACGCCCTGCGCGTGAGGTGACCGGGCACACAGTGGCCTAAACCGGACCGGAGCTGGGACTCCGCCCCTCTGGTTGCTGGGCCCCGTGTGGTTCAGGTTCCGGGCCCTCCTGCGACCCCCAGCCTCTCAGATTTAGTTACCTGTGCAAGCAGTAGAAGGAATGAGAGCACGGTTCCTTGGCATACCCACAGCCCCACCCTCTTTGTGGGGCCCAGGCCTGGCCCCTGATGTCAGTGACTTGTGGCCCAGATCCCTGTGAGTAGCACAGGTGTGGGTACCGAACGCGACCCCTAGACCTGGACACACTCAGTTTACAATGAAGCAGGAGCCTGAATCTGACCGGGATATGGAGCTCCAAGATTTCTCCAGTGGGGTCATCACCTTCCAGAAGTGACACCAGGGTTTGTGTGGCATTAGGGTGAGGCCTCTGGGCCTAGCCCGCTGGTCTATTTCGGATCATTCTTGAAGCCTTCTAGTGCCTGGAGTTCCAGCGGCCATAAATAGACCAAAAAGCAACTTACATATGGAGAGAAACTAACATGTAGAGAACTCTTTGCTATAGGAAGGAAAATGATTAAAAAGTAAGGGTTGAGCTGCTGCAGAATTTCTTGAGAACATTAAATCTTAGGCTTTAGGAATGCCATTGTACTCTGGCAATTTTTGTCACTTAATGTTTAGGTTAGTGTGAAATGCTAAATTTGTTGAATCTCCCACTAATAGTTAAACCCACAGTTTGATGAATGGCTGGTTAGCTGATGGGACACTGAGTTTATTGAAATGGAGGTACTACAAGGACCTCCAATACATGGCTTCCATGACACTGCCTCCCCTTTTTATAAAATGCTTTTGTAAGAAATGTCAAAAGTGATTACAGTTCCATACACATTTTGACAGTTCAGGTAAAGGGACATGTAGGGTGCTATCACTATGTGTGTTTGAGTATGCCTGTTACTCCTGCCACATATTTATTTAAAAAGCAATTTTTGTAAAAAAAAAGCAATGATTTTTCCCCTATCTGCTGGCAGAAATGCTGGGTCTGATATCAGGAAGCTGAAGTAAGTCCTGGGTAGCCTGGAGGTAGGAGCACTGGTTGACCGAGCTACAGATCAGGAGATGGACAGTCCTCAGCAGTGTCTGTGTCACAACCTGAAAGTTTGGCTGCTTGAAAGTTCCTTTGCCAGATTAATTAGTTCACTGTCATTAATATCCTGCAAAGTCTCAGGACATGAGTAAAATGTAGACAAATTCCCTGCCAGAGTATAACATGGCTTAGGGTCTAACTGTCAGTGGAATCTCTGTTTCCAAGTGAAACCACCTGAACCTGATCTTTATCTTCTATCTTTTTGTCAGCATTTTCCTCTGTGGGCTCTGACCAGAATCTCCCCTTAATCTTAGTTTACAGCATTCTAGAGCTTCACTAGCCAGCACCTCCAAATTTTCCCAACTCTTTCTGTTAGCCAGTGATAAATGCATATGAATCACATGGTCAGGTAGCATCACAGCAACACCACTTCACAGGCATGAAAATCTTAGTCACTTTCTTCATTGCTGGGATTATATACCCAACACTAACAATTTAAGTTGGAAAGGATTACTTTGGCTCACTATGGGTAAAGATTTCAGTCCATAGTCAGCTTGCAAAGGGGCATATTGGTGGGAAAGTGGAGAGAAGAAAGAGAGGAGCTGGGCAGGAAGATCATCCCTTCCAGGGCGCACTCCAGTGACCCATCTCTTTCTCCCTAGCCTCATTTCCTAATAGTAAGTCAGCAATAAGTCCCATAATCCAATCACCTATCAAAAGCCTTCCATTAGGAGTACATGTGACCCTCAGGGACATCTAGATACAAACCATGACACATTGGTAGGGCACGACCAAAGAAGTAGCATAGCTTGGTACCCAGTAAGGCCTTAATAAATATGTGTATGCTGATGCTGAAATTGGGGGAACTAGAAGCATGTATCACTGTTCACTAGGGGACTCGATTAGTTTACCTTAGCTTTTTCTTAGGTCATCATTGAGTAGAAATCCTAATTTAAAACACTCCAAAATACACAGACCAGACTCATAGGGGACTGTGTGGAGACAGTTATATTTTACTAATAGGAAAAGAAAATGGAAACTTGGAGAAATACAGTCAGACTGAGGGAGAAATAGAATTACTAACTGTAGTAACAGAGAGTGTTCTCAGATAAGAGCTCAGATTTCCTTTCATCTTCCATGAAGACCTCTTGGAATCCTTCTGAGTCAAAGGCTGTGAATGGCTTTGCCCAGATGCCCTTCTTATCTATTCACATGATTTCAATAACAGCTGTTTCCTGGTCCCTGCTCCCTGGTCCCATCATGACTCAGATGCCTTCTGCCTGCTTACTTCTTAGAATCAGTCTGACTAAATCTTACCTAAGAAAATTCCTCTTGCCTTTTAAGCCATATTCAAAGTCTTCATGGCCACAAGAGACCATGGAGATGTAGCTTTATGGGGAGGCTCATGGTGTTGGGAAAGACTATTGGTCTAAGAGCCTCACTCCTGCAGAGTTCACCCTCAGAACCAGATGGGAGAATGGCCACCATGATCACCACATGGCAGCTGACTTCATCTCACTAGTCCAGCAAGGACAGGGATGCACAATGCTTTTTCACTTCATCTCAGAAGTGACATAACTACATTCCACTGGCTAAACACTAGTCCTTAAGCCCAGCCCAAGGGAAGTATCACTGGAGCCATTTGAAAGGCTAAGCACACTTCAGTCTGCCCCAGGCCACGAATGATTCACTTCTCTTCCACATGCAAAATGCCCTCTGTCTCCTAAGATCCCAGACATCTTGTCCTGTTAGAGTGTCCTTCCAGTATACTCCTATTGTAGTATCCTCTACGTGGAGATGAGGTTCTTGGGACAATCATGTTGTCTTGCTGCAATATTTTGCAGCTTAACCAATGGTCTTATCCCAGCAGCCACCCACACAACTTGAACTCAGCGTGCCAGGTCTGTGGATCAGCAGTGTTCTTTGTTTCACATTTCCACCCATAAGATGGGAAATATCCTTCCCAGAAATAATGTGATTAAATGACATTATTTCTTTTAAGTAATTAGCACAGTCCCTGGCACATACTTAGTGCTCAGTAAGTGTTGGTAGTCATGTAATTAATGTCATTAGAATCATTAATTTTTAAATCATTTTTCCAAAGAAAACATTTGAAAAGCTTTCTTAAAATATAGAGCATGATGCTCCTGATGGTGCGCACCTATAATCCCAGAACTCAGGAGGCTGAGGCAAGAGGGTTACCATGAGTTTTAGGCCAGCTTGGGTTACATAATAATTTGAAGGCTAGCCTGAGCTACACAGGGAGATCCTGCCACAGTGGGGAAAAAAAAGAATATGTAGAGAAAAGAATAATGATAGACCTCAGGGACAAAAGGTAAGAATCTAGCCAAAAACTCATAGTGGTTCTTTAGGGAGTCCAAAGAAGTCAGAAACAATAATAAAAATTTAAAAAACCAAAAACTATTAAACAAACCAACAGTTGAATTTCCTGATCAAGCAAGATCGGAAGTCTGGGAAAAGGTGTGCAGTCTCATGGTAAATATGTTCATGGTGAATGACTAAATAAGCTCCTGTTGGCAGAGCCACATGCTATGACTACAGACAGTTCAGTTTGAAGAACTACAAAGAGAGCCTGTGGCCACGCTGTCTTTACCATCACTATGCAGCTCAGGGATTTGGGTGCAGCCAGGGCTGGCTCTGGGCCTCAGCAGGAAGCCCATCCCCGCTGGACCTGTGACCAGCCTATCAGACCAGGCTCTTTTAGCTTTTCAGCCATCTCCTGGCCTCACCTGTAGCAGGCAAACAACAGGGTGCTGGATTGGAAAACACCCAATCCAGTTATAAATGGACAGTTCAAAGCCAGAATTGTACTTACTACTCAGCTACACTTGCAGTGCTTGTCATGGCTGGGTTCAATAAATGTGGTTGTTGCATTCATGTCAAAGTAGAATTCCCGTTGTAATGTGTATTGCCTTCTTTACCTGGACTCCAGCCCTGACTTGCCTGCCTCTTTGTTCTCCACGGCAGGCCAAGTGTAAGAACCTGGAGCACATGCTGCGAGAGAAAGCCAAGGCCTTCTGGGCCATGCGGCGCTCCTACGAGAACATTGCCAAGCACAATCAGGTGAGTGAGGGCTCACACTGACTAGGGAAGTGGGGACACCCAGGGAAGTTGGGGAGATGCCATCCATGGGGAACTTTTCTTTCCTTTTTTTTTTTTTTGGTGGTACCAGGGATTGAATTTAGGACCTTGCACTTGCTAGGTGGTACAGCGCCACTGAATTACATCCCTAGTCCTGTGGGGGAGCTTTTGACTCAGGTGGGCTTCCTTACTGCTAATAGCCTTGCAGAGTTAAACTCTTGGGCACTGATATGGCTTGCCTGCCTGTATGAAGACATGAACATGATCATCCTAAAAGGCCACCTATGCTATCTGCATGTGACTTAAGAATAGTTTCGTTGCCAGGCGTGGTGGCTCACGCCTATAATCCCAGCACTCGGGAGGCAGAGACAGGAGGATTGTTGAGTTCAAGGCTTGCCTGGGCTACATAGTGAGCTCAGAGCCAGCCTGAACTACAAAACGAGACCCTGTCTCAAAAAAAAAAAAAAAAATCCAAAAAGAATAGTTTCATCATGTGTGCATCACTGTATACTTGCGCTCAGGCCAGTGATGACTTGGGATTCCTTATTGATTCCTCATTTCCTTTTGATCCCTATGTCTACTCCATGAACAGTCCTGTCCCATCTTTAGAATATACCAGGCCTATCAAACTGCACTGCCAACCTGGCCTTCCTCCTGCTTCCTGTGTATTGGAGTGAAATTGTGGAAAAATACATCAATCATACCACTCCTGTCCTTAAAACTGCCCAGTGAGCCATGCATGGTATTGCATGCCTGTAATCCCAGCAGGCTCAGAGGCTGAGGCAAGAAAGTTGCAAGTTCAAGCTCAAGTTGAAAGAAGGGGGAAAAAAAAGGAACCAAAAACAAGACTGGAGTTTCAGCACAGTGTGAAGCACCTGGGTGCAATTTCCAGCCCTGAAATAAATAAACAAAGAAACTGCTCCATGGTCTCTCACAATATAATCAACTTTCTCATTGCTCCGAGGGCTGTTTGCCCTCTGCCTGCCCTTTAACTGTCTCCATAGTGCTTTCACTATGACTGCTCTGATCTTCTGTCTGTTTCTTAAACTAGGCAAGTCTCTTCCTAGCCCTGCCCATAGTGTCTTTGCCATTAAAATCTCAGCTCCCATACCCTTTCTGAGAAGCTTTCTCTGACCACCCTAGAAGACCCTTCCTGTTCATTTGATGTCCTGTCTCCAAGACACTTTGTTACCTTTTTGGCCTCTTCTCACCTGAGTATAAGGAGAGCAGGCACACTATTCATTCCCAGGATCTTGAAGATCTAGCCACAGAGTTACATGGTGAACTCCATGGTCAGATATTAATGAGACTTTTTCCAAGCCCCCCACCTTGACTTTGGACATGCCAGGTACAGGAGGGCTGTGCTGAGCAGATTGGACTAGGTGTGCATGTTGTGGCTGGGATGAGTCTAGCTGGGTAGCAGTTAATTGCAGCAGTCACTTCAGGAAGTAAAAGACCAGAGTCCAGAAATAGTCAGAAATAAGCTTGCATCTAGGTGGAGGGACAGCAGGAGAAAGGATTTCAAAGAAGACCTATGCACAAATCTAAGCCTGTTTCCAGACGAGTCCTGCCAAACTAACCCTCAGAAGGAAAAAAGGATAATTCTTTCTAATGCAGTTTAATGGTTAAGTGTTGAAATAAGATAATAAATAGAAGCACCTAACAGAGAGAAGCCATTCAACATTTCTATTGTGTCAGAGACCAATAAACTGACTTAAGGAATTTGTACTTTTTAGTTAAACATTTTGCCATGATATATCAGACCTATAAACAT
This sequence comes from Thryonomys swinderianus, assembly GCA_004025085.1. Taxonomy (NCBI): domain Eukaryota; kingdom Metazoa; phylum Chordata; class Mammalia; order Rodentia; family Thryonomyidae; genus Thryonomys; species Thryonomys swinderianus. The sequence continues at coordinate 24,954 of PVIC010025232.1, forward strand.
ATACTGAAGCTCTATCCAAGAATGAGATTGCCACCCTACTATTTCTGGAGGACACTTTAGAATTGTGTTCTGGTCTTTATGGAGCCAGAAGGCTTCATAGCTGCCCTTTGACTTGAGTTACCCAGGCTGGGCTATAACTTGTGATCCTCTTGGTTCAGCTCCTAGAGTGCTGGGATTAGAAGCAGGCACCATCCTGCTCATGCAGCAACAATTTCCCACAAATCACAATTTCCTACAAAAACAATTGGTTATTTACCTATAAATCTAAAGACCTTAATTTGCCCAGTCCAGAAATTTTTCTAATAGTAAGTATTCTAACATGCACACTCCAAATCATAACCACAAAAAGCCTAAATTGAGGACAAAAACATATTCTGAGAAAAAGCTAGTATTTATCTAGGAATAGAAGAGATATTTCTTAGGATACCATGAAACTGATAAGGCTGAAAGACTGAGATAACTGAGTATAACACCGTAAGTTTTCTATGGCAAGATTCTTTTTTTTTTTTTTTTTTT
>PVIC010025233.1:7747-25546 GCA_004025085.1 Thryonomys swinderianus
TCCTCCTGTCTCTGCCTCCCGAGTGCTGGGATTACAGGCGTGAGCCACCACACCCGGCATGTTAGACTGTTTATACATTAAGCACTCACTGACCGGTGCTGCTCCTGGGAAAACACTTTTCAGAAAATGAATTCCCTATTTGTCTTAAGACACACAGATCAAAATAGCATAGGTCCAATTAAGAGCCCTGTTTTGGGGGCAGTATGAAATCCTAGTCTGCTGCTGCGGGCTGTATGGTCTTGAACAAATGGCACGGTCTTGTGCAACCACATCTCCAAGTTTCATTTTCTCTTTGGTATGAGACTAGTGAAGTCCATAGGGTTTCTATGAGGGTTTAGTGATGTAACCCACTAAGCGTATGACACAGCTTCTGGCACATGTTAAGTGACCAATAAGTGCTGGTCTTTAGTATTAAATTAAACTTATATGTATTATCAATCTATTCCTTTGAACAATAACTCCCCCCCACTCCGACTACCAGCGATCAAACTCAGGACCTTGTACTTACCAGGCACTCACAGCACCACTGAGCTAAATCTCTGGCTGGAACCGTAACTCCTGCCAAGGTTTTCAGTGTAATTTTTCCAATCCAGTATGTAAAATGTTTCAAAATCAGAAAAAGAACTCAAAGAATAGAAATACGCAGGCTATATTACTGCCTGAGGATCAGGGAATATTCTACACTCTAAGTACTTATTTTATTCATTTTATTGGTACAACTTACATATAGTGCTCACATGCATCATTGCTTTTTTAAAAACCACATCTTTTTTATCCATTCATTGGCTGATAGGCATTTGGGTTGTTACACACTGTGTCGCTATAAACATGGGTGCACACAGGTCACTGTGGTATGGTGCTTTTAATTCTTTTGGTTAACTTGAGTGGCCTCTACTTGGTCAGATTTCACCACACATTCTGTTCTGCTGAGTGTGTCTGGTGTTCTTAGCTCGGGATGGAGGGCATAGGCGAGAGCACTTGGGCCCCTGGCTAGCTCCAAGCGGTCACAGGAAGCTCCACTCCCAGTCCAAGCAGCCTCTGCCTGAAAAGTACTCCAATTTCAGCTTTTCTTTTTCTTAATCTCTTCAACAGGCCACTGCTAGAGATATGATGACAGCTGCTAGAGATATGATGACAATGACACTGATGGTAACATTGACAATGATAACTAGTATTTATTTAACAGTTATTCTGAGCCAGGCCCTATGAGCATTTTGTGCCTATTAGTCCAGTTAATCCTCCTTCAGTCATTAGAAGTGGATACTATGATTATCTCAATTGAGATGTTCAGAAAGGAGCATGAAGAAAAGCTCAGAGAGGTTAAATAATGTGCCCAGCACCACCCAGTTTGCAACAAAAAACTAATTTACAAGATCTCATTCCAACCTGGGTCTTTATTCTTTGTTGTTTTATTTTGTTCACTGAGACAAAGTTTTATCATATAGTTCAGACTAGACTTGAACTCTTTACAAAGCCCAGGCTAAAATCAAGCTCATGAAGATCCTCCTGCTTCAGCCTCTGAAGTGTTGGGGTAGGACACTTACCCTTAACCCTTGGGCTACATACCAACCACAAAGCTACTTGCAAGACTGCGTGGACAATCAGTCTAGGTCTTGTCCACTCAACCCAGATCAACCCCATCCAAGCCTGCGATCTGTAACATCTTTCCACCCTGGTCACCATGGTTTACAGTTCACTCACAAAGTAGGGAAAGGTTGCTATAGCAACTGGTACCATCAGTCACTTCAGTTTGATTCTCCCAACCAATGCCCCAAACAAGCTGCCACTCCCAGCAGGCAACCATCATGAAACTTAATGCAGAAAAAGATTCTCACAGGATCTCCCCTCGTGGGACACCACCCAGGGATGGTGAACCTTTTAAAGCTTTCAACAATAGGAAATAGCCAGCTACAGCACACGTGCCATAGGTTTGCCAGCAGTGCTTCTTGGCCTTTCATATTAATATACATTTCATATTAATAATTAAGCGTATTTTGGGCCGGAGATTTAGCTCAGTGGTTCCGGCGCCTGCCTCGCAAGTGCAAGGCCCTGAGTTTGATCCCGGTGACCACATACAATGCTGGGTGTGGTGACTCACATCCACCAGCAATCAATACCACATAACACAGCGCTGGGCGTGGTGGCTCACGCCTGTAATCCCAACACTCACAGGAGGATTGCTGAGTTCGAGGCTTGCCTGGGCTACATAGTGACCTCAGGGCCAGCCTGAACTACAAAAGCAAGACCCTGACTCAAAAAAAAAAAAATTAAGCTTATTTTACATATGAAAATAGTGAGACAAGAGATAGCTTGCTCACAAATGCACAGCAGGTGGAAATAAAATCTCCATTAATGTTCAATATCTCTTCTGCAAGTCCTTACCATCTCTTTATTCTGGGCTTATCCCTGTTGGCTGAGACTTCACTCTTACTGTAGACCAGCCTCTCACGGACTCAAGTGAACAAAAGAGTACAAAATCCTAGAGTTGGAGTGGCCGCAGAATAAAAAGTTGTCCCTTCAGAAAGAGTTCCCTATTACCTTGTAACCAAACAGTCTACATTTTGCAGACCAAGGCAAAAATGCCCCCAAATACCTGTCAGCAATTTTCAGTGGAGGAAAAACTGCAGTTAAAGCACCTCTGCTGAGAACTTTGAGCACTAAATGTGTTTACATTTACTGTGTGCAATTCTGATTATGAACTGGAGGGTGGATCAAAAAGCCTACGTCCTTAGTTCTTTCCCGGAGTGCCACAAATCTAAAAATGTCAACCATGTGTCACACTCTTCTTGTGTGTATTTAAGCCAAGAATTTTTAAAATTACTTTTTCCACTTCATGGTTCCTTTGGACCGGTGAATAAAAATAAAGATGTCAACCAGGAGCCAAAATTCTTTTTGGAGTAATAAAATGAGAGGGAGAAAAAGCCCTATACAGGACCACAGAAGTCTCGAAGTAGCTGCCTCAAGGCAAAAGTCTCATTTCCAGCCTTCTCGGAACAGTCTGAAAGGAAGGTGCAATTTGTGGGGGTCTGGGGTGCACAGGGAGGCTGTGCGCCCCTCATACCGTCAGGCCAGGAAACCTGTCCAGAACCCGGGAGGCGGCGCCGGCGACGCAGTGTTGGCGAGAAGGCGCGATAGGCGGCGAGGGGAAGGGACCCGAGGGGCCAAGACGACCGAGGGCCGAGGTCCTTGGAAAAGGCGCCCGGTCCCTCCGGCGCCGGCGGCAGAGCAGGGACTCGGGCTGGCGGGCGCGTCTTACCTGTTGATCTTGAGCGCGAACGCGCGGCGCTCCGCGCTGGGCAGCGTGGCCATGCCGGGCGGCGTCAGGCGCGGTGAGCGGGGCCCCGGCGCCGCACAGCCGCTGCCGCGCGCGCCTCATCTGTCAGTCGCAGGGAAACTTCCGCATTTCTACCTTCGGTGCTGAACTCACCGGGGGAGGGAGGGCTCGGCCTCCCGCCCGGCTCGGTACGCAGGGGCGGCGGGCGGCCAGGCTGTTCGCTCCGCGCGGGGCGGCTGTCCGGAGCCTCTGCCGAGCGCGCTCTGCCCGGACCTGACCTCTGGCCGAAAGGAGCGCGGGCCGGAAACCCCGCGGGCCCGGCCGGAGGCTGCCCGGGAAGGCCGGCCGGCGGGAGCCCGCGCTTCCGACGGCGCGACCGGGTGCTTGAGGTCGGGAGCCAACCGGCCGTTCCTCTGACGGGCCTGCCTGGGGGACACTATTCCGGGGAGGACTGAAGTCCACTAACGTTTGCAGGTTCGGCGTTACTTTAAATGAGAGTGGATCTCTCCAAAGAATGAATATAATTTTTTCATTTTGAATAACCTGAGATACTTTTCTCTGGGAAAACACTGCACACAATATTCCTGTGACTTGGTACCCTGCATCCCCTTTTATTTCAACTTCACCCTGAGATGTCTTCTAAGAAGCCCAGCTCTGAACTCAGGGGGGAAAAAAATTAGAAAAACCCCAACACTGACTGGAGTGGAAAAACCCATGTTTACTTCATGGTGCTTGCTTGCTCCAGATTATACTATACTAGTACCCTCTCTATATGAGTCTCTGTTTGTCCATATGCCCTTGAAAAGTACTAAAACTACATTTTTGGTTCAAGCTTCATCGTCCAGATATGGTAGTCGTAGACCTCATGCAGCTGTTGACCCTTGAAATGAATGTACGTCTAAATTCAGAGGAACAGGAAAATACTCATTTAACATCAAAGACAATATGGAAAGAAAATAATACAGAACAACTTGTGATTTTTGTGTTGATTGGATGTTTAAAAAATACTTTGGCCAGACTTGTTGATGGACACCTGTCATCTTAGCACTTCAGAGGCAGAAGCAGGAAGATCACTGTTAGTTCAAGGCCAGCCTGGTCCAGTAGTGAGTTCAAGACCAGTCTCATATACATAGCAAGATCGTGTCTCAAAAAATATACAAAAATAGGGCTGGGGATTTAGCTCAGTGGTTCCAGCATCTGCTTTGCACAAGGCCCCAAATTCGATTAAACCATATATCACAATGCCTGGTTTAGTGGCACGCCTATCAGCAATCAGTACTACACACCACAATGCCAGGTGTGATGACTCACACCTATAATCCTAGCACTGGGGAGGCAGAGGCAGGAGGATTGCTGTGAGTTTGCATGGGCTTCATAGTGAGCTCAGGGCCCAGCCTGTACTAAAAAGCTAGACCTCGTCTCAAAAAAAAAAAAAATTATATGTGTATATATATATATATAATATGTAAATAAAATATATATAAGATACACTTTGACTACACTGTATTAACTAAATGAAATTATTAAAATTAATTTTACCTGTTTTTTCCTTTGTAAAATGTGGCTTTCGTTAAAGAAAATTTTAAATGATATATTTGGCTCAAAATTGTGAGCCATTTACTATTCCCTTAGGCCAGGGCTGGCCCAAGACAAGCTAATTTATGACCTAATACTGAAATGTTTCTGGACTGGATGTTGTCTTTTCTCGATGTGCTTTGTTCTCTGGTTTTGGCTACATAAAGTAGTTCAGTAAATCTTCTGAGCTGGTCAGGTAACATGCCCTTCCCAGTGCCTTTAAGCATGGAAGACAGAGTTCTTGAGTATAACATTACACAGATTGCAGAAACCAGTTGAATGAAAAGGGATTTTTTAAGAAGGAAATTTCTTGTTTCTGAGTTTCTCCTAAATATATTTACTACACTGGAATTTATGAAAACTATTCATATAGAAAAACACTTAAGGAATAATTCTATAAGCAGTTCCTTAGTCTGGGAACAAGTGAATAATTTGTTGAAAACTTTGCATTGAAGATTTTGGACAAAGCTGTACTAAGCCTTTCTTTCAGATGGGCTTCTCTGAGTTCTGTACCTTTGAGGTTCACTTTCGGGGAAGAATAGTGAGAACTGAACCCATTGTGTTCCTACTGAGCTACATTACCAGCCCTTTTTAAAAACGTTTGAGACAGGGTCTCTCATCAAGTAATTAAATTGCCAGGCTGGGTTTGAACTTGTAATCCTCCTGCTTTAGCCTACCGTGGTGCTCAGATTATAGGCATGGACAACCATGCCCAGGTGATGTACATTTTCAGATACAAGAAAATATATACTAGCTCCCACACAAACACCAATAAAATATGACAAGAGTTTCCCAAGTTTTCAGAATTGGCAGCTAAGGAGACCTATTTTGGAGAAGGGAAAAGGATCATAAACTCTTCCATCTTATTGTACATCACGCTACTTTCAATAGTATTTGGTACCTAACTATAGAGGTCAGGCCAAAATTATCGTCTTCCACGGGATCAATGCCTCTTTGGTTGGAAATGTCCCCAAATTTCCTTAACAGTTCTTTAACCAGTTATCATGAGTAATTTCCAAATTCATTCAGTCAAATGCCTGCTTTCAAATTCATTTGCTCTTAGACACATTCACCCCTTGTTAATGAACTTTAAAATTAGCCACCCAGGTTCCTCTTTCCCTCAGGAGCTCTGCTTCAGGAGTTCCCAGGAGTTGGGCTCCTCCCCTCACCCTCCCAGGCCTGAAGCCGACTCTGGGAAGCCTCTTTTCCACACCTGGTGGCTTCTCTTGGGCCTCCAGTTTCTCTGTATCCAATTTTGTTTTTGTTTTTTCACCTTTGTAAAATTTCTCCTTCTTCTGGACTGGAGATTTAGCTCAGTGCTTCCAGTGCCTGTCTAGCAAGCACAAGGTCCCTGGTTGGATCCCCATAATCACATACCACGGTGCTGGGTGTGGTGACTGACGCCCACCAGCAATCAGTGCCACACTCCACAGTGCCGGGGGCGTGGTGGCTCACGTCTGTAATCCCAGCACTCAGGAGGCAGAGGCAGGAGGATTGCTGAGTTTGTGGCTTGCCTGGGCTACATAGTGAGCTCAGGGCCAGCCTGAACTACAAAGCGAGACCCTGTCTCAAAAAAAAAATAAATAAACTGGGCGTGGTGGCTCACGCCTGTAATCCCAGCACTCGGGAGGCAGAGACAGGAGGATTGCTGAGTTCGAGGCTTGCCTAGGCTACATAGTGAGCTCAGAGCCAGCCTGAACTACAAAGCGAGACCCTGTCTCAAAAAAAATTAAATAAATTCTCCCTTTTCCTGTATGATAGACCATGTATCAATTATCCTAAACTCCTCCCTAGCTTTTCCCTTACTTCACACTAATCTCCCCTGAAAGCCAACCTCATGTTGCATTTTACCTATTTTATTTAACAAACAACTACTTTATACTTTGCACTGGGCACTCTTCCAAGTCCTTTACAAATATATATTAATTGGTTAGTTAAATCATAACATCCACTAAATAATATTATCCCCTACTTTACAACTGGAGAAACTGAGGCTCAGGTTGAGGGTTTGTCCAAGGTTACAAAGCGATGAGGACAGAGCCATTTCTAATTCTTTAGTGCTGCCTATCACCCAGATATTTGCACTTAAACTCCAGCTATAAAGCTAACACTGCATTTTCTCTGCCTGGCTAGAAGCTAGCTATCCCTTGGTAATCCCGGCTTTCTGTTGACGACACTGCTTCCCTGTTTTCCAGGTTTACAATTTTGCAGTCTTCAAGTAAAGGAAGCAAGGCTGGGCTGTGGTTTCACTTTTGACTCACTGCGTGATCTTGTATGAGTCACACTCTCTTTAGGTCAGAAAATCCTGAGTCTTGGAATGACACCATCTGCTCGCCTCTCTCTGAACTTTATGTGTGTGTCACTTTAACTTCTTCCTCTCTTCTACCTTTCAGATCTAGTCATCTTCCAATGCTGTGTTTCTCTACCTAAATGTCATTCTTTTATAAACATCAGCATTCTGTTTTGTTTTTGTTTTTGTTTTTTGGTGCCGGAGACCAAACTCAGGACCTTATGCTTGCCAGGCAGCCACAACGCCACTGAGCTACATTTCTGGCTGATATCAGCATTCTTACTGCTTCTGTTTCGTTTCATAAGTTAATGTCTAGCTAGCAACAACAACAAAAATATTTTAGATGACTTTCCTTCAGGTAGCCTCTAATCTTCCTTCAGGTAGCCTCTTCCTATTCTGATCTAATCTGACTACATCACCAGATTAAATTCATTAAAATGTCTGTTTCATCAGGACCCTCCGCTGTTCAGTTCTCTTGGGCAGCTTTGATATCCACTATCCCTTACTCGCCGGTCAGGCCTGGCAGATCTCCAGTTTGTGTCTCTAGAGCAGGCAGTGCTCTTCTCCCTCTGCTGGAGCCTCCTGCTGAGGTTTTCTTCCTGCTGTCATAACCCTTAATGCCTCCAGACTTTCTCCGAGTCAACAGGTTATGCTCCACCTCCACTGAAAGGATACTTCCAGTTTGGTCCACCCTTTCACTAGTGAAGAAGTCAGCTTGTCTCCAGTAAGTGGTCAGTGGAATGCAAGATCCATGAGGACATGTCTGTAAAATGTGGCCACTGGCACATTTCTTCCATGCTTCCCAAAACCACTCGGGATTTTGATCAAATGCTACTTCCCTTGAAACTTTATTGCCCCATTCTCTTTCCCTGACACTTGCTAATGCCTTTTCCAGTTTTGTTTCACTCTGTAGCCTGTATCATGATGACATTATGCATTCTATTCATTTGCTTTTTTTTTTTAATTTTTTCATGCTTCTAGCACATAAGTTCTACAAAGCTGACTCATTGCTTCATCACTAGTGCCTAGAACAAAGCATCATCAGAGGTACATGATATTTATTGAATAAATGGATGAACAACTGATTCAGTATTGAACACAGGCATTCAAGAAAAACTTGTTTAAAAAGTGAACTTGAGGGCCAGAAATTTACCTCAGTGGTTCTGGCACTTGCCTAGCAAACACAAGGTCCGTGGTTTGATCCCCGGTAACCACATACAACACCCTGGGCACATTGACTCACACCCAGCAGCAATCAGTACCACATACCACAAATGCCAGACATGCTGGCTCACGCCTGTAATCCCAGCACTTGGGAGGCAGAGGCAGGAGGATTGCTGAGTTCGAGGTTTGCCTGGGCTACATAGTGAGCTCAGGGTCAACGTGAACTACAAAGCGAGACCCTGTCTCAAAAAAAAAAAAGGAACTTGAGCTTCACTTTGTCTTTCAGAAGATTGTGTAGTATAATAGATTATATTCTTTTGAAGTTTTATTGTCCTATTTTATGAATACTGTCAAGCTGTTTTGGATTTATTTCTTGGGTTTTGAAATCAAACCATACATTGTTAATAACAGGTACATATATTTATTGTTGTCTTATAAATAGGAGCAGAGGGAACAGGAAGGGGAAATAAAAACAATTAAGATGTGTTATGTACACATAGCAACTCCTTGCCATGAGTATAATCCCGAGGTACTGCAAACCTCCACTAATAAAAAATTAGAGTAAATAAAATATTCAGAAAACTCATATAAAATTGGAATGCAAAGCAGACACCTAAGAAATCATGAGAAATGAGTCACATGGTTAAAAGATATTTTGTACCCATTATAATGGGGACTTTATTATTAAAAGGAGGAACCTGTAAAAATGTTCAAATCAGTTTTTTAAATGTAATAAAATAATGAAATAAAAATAGGGGCAGATACAAAAAGATTTGTGTCCTGGTCTTTAAATTCAAGGATACTTTACATTCTAGAATTTGGAGTCCCTAATTTTCTCCACTTCATTTTTTGTTTTGTCACAAGAAGTCAGTAAGTATAAAAGAATAAAGAGTTAGAAACTTTTCCTTAAATCACTTTTTTGTACTGTGTGCATATTATATTTTCATATATGTGCTTCACTATATATTAGACTTAAATATACAAGGTTTTGTCCTATTTTGTAGGAATATTCATACTATAACTTTGTGTGTGTGTGTGTGTGTGTGTGTGTGGTACTGGGGATCGAACTAGGGCCCTTCTGCTTCCAAGGCAGGTGTGGTACCACTTGAGCTAAATCCCAGCTATACCATAATATTTTTTTTTTTGAGACAGGGTCTCGCTTTTGTAGTTCAGGCTGGCTCTGAGCTCACTATGTAGTCCAGGCAAGCCTCGAACTCAGCAATCCTCCTGTCTCTGCCTCCCGAGTGCTGGGATGACAGGTGTGAGCCACCACGCCCAGCTACCATAACATTTTTATTACAGAAAAGATTTTGCATTAACTCATGAAAAACTAAGTTCATTCATCATTCACGTGGCCTCTCTTCAGTTCCTAAACATTCACCAAGTGGTTTACCTTACGTCAAATACTATAGTAGGTGCAAAACAATAATTCTTGTTCCTTGACTTCCCAGAATTCATGGTCTGGAAATGAGACATGTAAAGAGGGAAAGAAAAGGCTCAGGGCCCACATGATAATACAGGATCCTTTGCTATACAAAACTCTGGGAACGTGAGGAAGTTCAGAGAGGAAATGACTTGTTCCTGTGGAGAGCAATCGATGCTGAGCAAGAATGACTTCGCTGGTGCAGTGACATTGGAACTGGGTCTTAAAGAGCAAGTTCATTATGCAGAGAAGTGTGTATCTAGGATATCTTGGGTTAAAGGAGCATTGAATGTAAAGCCAGAAGGACAGGAAACACCACTGCTTATCCAGGAATTGGAAGAGAAGTGGTGAAAAAGAAGCTTAGAGATGAACAAGGTCTGAGCATGGAGATCCATGAGAGAGCTTGGATTTAGACACACCCTGAACAGTGGATTCTGTTTCCATACTAGGTGACTGTCTCTTGGGAGAGATGGCTCTCCACCTGGCAGTCCACAATGAGCATCGCAGGAGAGTACAGGGCAAAGGTCTCGTTGACATTCCTGCCTCCTTCAACCTGCACACACTCTGGATACCTAAGTAGTGCTTCACTGGATAATTTAGAGTGGTCCCAAAGTCACATTTCATAGAGAGAGAAGTACCTTGTGGAGGGCAGAGGTCAGGTGCAGGTCCTCTACGGTCACAATACCGAACCCCAGCTGGAATGCCCAGTGCCTAAGGTGGCTTCGCTGCTTGCTGGTGACTCCCAGCTTCCTCCCGCACCTCCCTCAGGACTAGTTACCACCACTCCCCCATCCATCTACTTTCTTCTCCCCAAGGAAAGAATCAGCTATTCATCCTTTGCTCGGTTTTTATGTCCAGGTTTCCAGGCATCTACTAAATGGTGTTTTCCCTCCTCCTGGGTCCCTGTAGAGAGAAAAATTGGGCTCCAACCCATGCTTGGGTGGATGCAGTGGTAGGTAGGCTTCCATTCCACTCCTCTTAGGAATAAATTTAATTTCCTTCTGAAGAACCTCAGAAGCAGTAGGTGAAGAAATCATATTTTTCCATTTTTTTGATGTTGGCCTCACTTCTTCTAAGTTAGAAATACTGGCCTTGTTGTGCTGACAAGAGCTCCTCCCACCTCCTCCCAGCGTGGGCACATAAGAGACTGTCCCCATGCTGGATATGTTGTCAGTTTTTCTTCCTATGTGTAGCAAATGTGTTTATCTTTTTTTTTTCTTTTTGAGACAGGGTCTCGCATTGTAGTTCAGGCTGGCCCTGAGCTCACTATGGTGCCCAGGCAAGCCGCCGCGAACTCAGCAATCCTCCTGTCTCTGCCTCCCGAGTGCTAGGATGACAGGCGTGAGCCACCACGCCTGGCATTGTGGTATGTGGTGTTGATTGTTGGTGGGCGTGTCTCCACGCCTAGCATTCTATGTGGTTACCGGGGATTGAACTCAGGTCCTTGCGCTTGTGAGGCAGGCGCTGGAACCACTGAGCTAACCCTCCGGCTCAAAATGTGTTTATCTTTTGACTGTAGCCACATCACTATAAAGTTTATATATATATATTTTTTTCTTTTGTTGTTGTTGTTTGTTTGTTTTGTTTTTTTGAGACAGGGTCTCACTTTGTAGTTCAGGCTGACCCTGAGCTCACTTTGTAGTTCAGGCAAGCCTGGAACTCAGCAATCCTCCTGCCTCTGCCTCCCGAGTGCTGGGATGACAGGCGTGAGCCACCACGCCCGGCACTATGGTATGTGGTACTGATTGCTGGTGAGCATGAGTCACCATGGCTCATATTATTGTATGGGATTACCAGGGATCAAACCAGGGACCCTGATGGTAGCTAATCAGGCACCAGAACCACAGAGCTAAATCTCCAAGCCCTAAAGTTTATATTTTTGCATTGTACACTTACTTAAACATTATTTTTTCTTCATTAATCTTACTTCTGTATATATTATTTTAATATCTTTTATCTTTTCCTTGATACCTTTAAATTATTTATTATGTTCTTTCTATTGCATATGTTTGCATGTCATCATTACCTTTAGAAGGAAGATGAATGGCTATATTGATCCAGAATCCGTTCCCCTCATTTCTACATATTCCACGGAAAAATACACATCTCCATTTGGGGGCCATTGTTCCAGTGGAGCAGCTTCCACCCTATGTGCCAAAGGTGAATATCTAACCCAAGCCCTGCCTGTCAGAGCACCGTCACCTGGGAGCCAGAGAGCCTGAAACCTAGAACTCTTGCTGGAGTCGTGCAGAACAAAACTTTTCTCACTCCATTAGAAGGACATAGGAGCAGATGCCAGGGCTTGTCTCTTACTGTTAGGTACAATCTTTAGCTGCAAACATGCTTTCTTGTCTGAGACAGGAATATCCAACTCCAGTGTTAGTCAGACCTCTACCTTATCTTTAATGGGACACTCCTTCCACCCCAGATGGGAGCAGACAGCGCTCTAGGCTGTCAGTCTGCAGCAGGAAAGGGGAAGAACGGATGGTCGGCTTCTTTCCACTAAGTACCGCTTCTCTTTTGTTCTCCTGCTCCACTGGCTGGTCAGTTTCTGAAACACTGAGGTTGGGGAATGGTAAAGGATAAGGAAGATCTTCTGGGACTGACACCGTTATAAATTTGCTTTTCACTTTGTGTCTGGTGGATATTCAAAACTGACTTTCCTTGAAACTTTTTGGGTTATTTGGAGGATTTATTTTTTTTTCTTCAAAATGTTTGTCCTATGGGCCGGAGATTTAGCTCAGTGGTTCTGGCACCTTCCTCGCAAGTGCAAGGTCCTGAGTTCGATCCGGTGACCACATACAATGCTGGGCGTGGTGACTCACGCCCACCAGTCATCAATACCACGTTCCACAGTGCTGAGCGTGGTGGCTCACGCCTCTAATCCCAACACTCAGGAGGCAGAGGCAGGAGGATTGCTGAGTTCCAGGCTTGCCTGGGCTACATAGTGAGCTCAGGGCTAACCTGAACTACAAAGCAAGACCCTGTCTCAAAAAAAAAAAAAAAAGTTTGTTATATATATATATATATCTTTTCACTGGGTTCATAAATTTATATCCCTAGTTTTTACTTGTGGCTTATTTGAAGCCCACTTTTGGTTTCCAGGGCCCAGAGTTCTCCACTTTCCAAAAACCGGCACTAGGCAGGACTCCTTACCAGCACCCTTGGCCAGTTTTCTTCCATTTGGCCTGCATCTGATACACCAAAAATGCTCATAAATTCCTTGGTCTGATGATTCTCTCCGGTTTCAATAAAGCCTCTACTCTGGTGCTCCAGCATGCATGAGCCATGTTTGCTGGAGTCAAAGCAAAGCCAAAGCACCTTTGGGTCTCCCAGCTACAGAAAAACATGATCATTTCTAGCTCTCCAAAAAGACTGCTGGCAGTCTTGGAAGAAATGGCAGCCCTCCCTCATTTATCACCCAAGCAGAACTTGGAATTCTTCTTGGTCCAGTTTTCTTCAAAACTCCTATGGGATCCATGAGTTATACAAATTGTTCTCATATACTCCTAAGAAAAATTCTGCAAATGGTGATCTGCTTTTGGTATGTCATATTAATTTTTTTTTCTTTTGAGACAGGGTCTCACTTTGTAGTTGAGGCTGGCCCTGAGCTCACTATGGAGCCCAGGCAAGCCTGGAACTCAGCTATCCTCCTGCCTCTGCCTCCCGAGTGCTGGGATTACAGGTATGAGCCTGAGCCACCGTGCCCGGCACTGTGGTATGTGGTATTGATTGCTGGTGGGCGTGAGTCACCATGCCCAGCATTGTATGTGGTTACCGGGATCAAACTCAGGACCTTGCACTTGAGAGCAGGTGCTGGAAACCACTGAGCTAAATCTCCGGCCCAATATGTCATATTAAAACTGGGCATCCCGGTGAAAGTTAAATTTTAATCTCTTCCCTCTATAGTTTTAGAAAGGATACCACTAAGCAACATTTAGACAGGTTATATGTGGGGTATTCTGACTGAGACTGAAGGCCTCTTGGAGAAAGGAGCTAATTATTTAAAAAATGACAGTTCATGGTGTATGTTGTTTTATTGGTAATTTTCCCCTGGATAACATACTTAGAGCCAACACACACTGGTTAATGTATGGCTCAGTGAAATTAGCAAAGTAAACACATGTGTATAACAAGGACTAGATCAAGAAAGAGAACATTATCAGTTACCAGACATCCTATCATATGCCTTCTTCCATGTGTTCCTCCTATTAGCACCATAGACTACTTCTCTTCGTATAGTTTATGTTCATGAGTTCTGTCTGTTATGAAATTTATCCCTAATTTATCAAGTAGTCCTCTACTTGAGGACTATTTGTTCTCATTCTTGGGTGACAATGGTACAATTATACTTGAACAGTTAACTCTCAGTGAGTGAAGCTCTTCTGTCAAATGTAGCTGAGTGGATGCCTGCCGCCCCCCCCCACCCCAGACTTCCCTAATTCTTACTTGTATCCTCAGGAAGATTGTCAGCTCACTTTGATAACTTTCTTGTTTGTTAGGACAAAGCAGTTGAAACTCCCTTTCCCAGTTTTTTTTTTTTTTTTTTTTTTGAGACAGGGTCTTGCTTTGTAGTTCAGGCTGGCTCTGAGCTCACTATGTGGCCAGGCAAGCCTTGAACTCAGCAATCCTCCTGTCTCTGCCTCCCGAGTGCTGGGATGACAGGCATGAGCCTCCACGCCCTGCACTGTGGTATGTGGTATTGATGGCTGGTGGGCGTGAGTCTCCATGCCCAGCATTGTATGTAGTTACCGGGGATCGAACTCAGGACCTTGGGTTTGTGAGGCAGGCGCTGGAACCACTGAGCTAATCCTCTGGCCCGTCCCAGTTTTTTTAAACTAGGTAAAAAGTTAGGCTCCTTCGGCGGAAAAAATTATATCTTCTGACTCATTATGTTTTATCCCATCAATTCACTCTTTAGTTAGACTGACTTAAGAGCATAGAATCTTTGAGTTGCAGAAAACCAAATCTTCTGAGACAGTTCTGCATAATTTTTGATAATAGATGTGAGGATTTCTGTCATCTTAAGAATTATGGTGAGAAGTATTATTGCATGTGCCCTAAGGAAAAATTATAGCACATCAACTTGTAAGAACAACTGGAGATCTAACGTATTTATCTGAATATTTCATGTCTAGTACTTTTTATGAGATAGGGTCTCACTGTAGTCCAGGGTGGCCTTGAACTTGTGGCAGCCTCCTGTCTCAGCCTCCCAAGTGATGGAATTATAGGCATATGCCACCACAACCAGCACTTGCTTAATATCTTATAACTATGTACTGATTTTTTTCAATTAAAATGAAAAATTTCAAAGCATGATAGTTTTCATGAGGGAATAAATCTTTTACTTTATATTTAAGTAAAATTTCACAATGAAAATTGGTAGTTTGAAAACTTGTTAGTATTTATTTCATGAATAATATCCACACTACATCTTAAAATGGTGGCATTAAAATAGTATCAATCTCTGAATAATAATTGGAAAGCACTAAAGAGTTATCTTTATTTAATTCATGTCTCTAATCATAACATTATTTTCAGTGAGGAATATTTTAATTCAGATAGAAAGGTATGTAACTCCACTGATCTGACAAAATATTTATTGAGAACCTCATAAACACCATGCATTATACTAGGCAATAGACATGAATATCATGAATAAGTTAGTATTGTCATAGCCTCATAAATATATATAGTCTAGTATAATTAAGGGCTAAGGCTAGATGAACCAACTGATAATTTCTATAAAGAAAAGCAATGGTTTTGATAGGGCAAAGAGGAATTTTGTATGCTGCAGCACATGTTAAAGTAGATAAAAGGCACTAAATTGATCCTTGGGAAGTCATGAAGTCTCCTCAAATGTGATGTCAACTGTAAGAAGGTGGCCAGGTTCAGGTTAAAAGGAAGTGGTTCAGACATTTGCAAAGATCATAGCAACTGGATTCTGTTCACTGATATGGAGCATAGAAGATGGGGCTGTATTTAAAGAGAAGGAAACTGGGGGTTTAGCTCAGTGGTTCTGGCATCTGCCTGGCAAGCACAAGGTCCTGAGTTCAATCCCCTGTAACTGCATACCACAAAGTCAGGCATGGTGGCTCACGACAGTAATTCCAGCACTCAGAAGGCAGAGGCAGGATGGTTGCTGTGAGTTTGGGGTTAGCCTGAACTACAAAGCAAGACCCTGTCTCAAAAAAAAGGGAGGGGGTGGGCCGGAGATTTAGCTCAGTGCTTCCAGCGCCTGCCTCACAAGCTCATGGTCCTGAGTTTGATCCCTGGTAACCACATACAACAATGCTGGGCACGATGATTCATGCCCACCAGCAATCAATACCACATACCACAGTGCCAGGCGTGGTGGCTCATGCCTGTAATCCCACTCGGGAGGCAGAGACAGGAGGCTTGCTGAGTTCCAGGCTTGCCTGGGCTACGTAGTGAGCTCAGGGCCAGCCTGAGCTACAAAGTGATACCCTGTCTCAAAAAAAAGGGGGTGGTGGTGGGGCATAATATAATGAGCTGGGGACTTAAAAATGAGCCCTCAGAAACCTCAGAAGTTATCATTAAGATGGCAAAGTGGTGTGAAAGGAACTGGGAGTCTGGGCAGCTTGGAACGAAGTCCTAGTGACACAGGAGAGCAAGGCCTAGCTCCCCACCTGGAACACGAGTTCGTGTTCTCTAAAAATTGAAGAATGAATTCTAGGAACAACAGAGGTTTGAGTAGGAAAATTTTATTGAGAAAGAAAGCTTCTGCCTAAGAGAGGCGGAAGGGGAACCCAGAAATTGGGTAACCCACCTACTTTACTTTTTAGAGGGCTTTTATGGAGCAGAGCCGTAAGGTGAAGTGAGTCTGAAGTGGGACAAAATTACAATCAACCAGTGACATTGCAAATAAAGTAGCTTAGGTAACATCGGTACAATGAGAAACCATACAAGTCGACAAAGCCATGATCACTCAATGAGATTACAACAAGTATAATTGCTCAAGTAACATTGATAAATGGGGATCCAATGAGAAATCAAGTCACATAACAATCGAACAGGAATTTTTGACTTGGACTCTTTTTTTTTTGAGACAGGGTCTCGCTTTGTAGTTCAGGCTAGCCCTGAGCTCACTATGTAGCCTAGGCAAGCCTGGAACTCAGCAATCCTCCTGCCTCTGCCTCCTGAGTGTTGGGATTAGAGGCGTGAGCCACCCCGCCCGGCACTGTGGTATGTGGTATTGATTGCTGGTGGGCGTGAGTCTCCACGCCCTGCACTGTATGTGGTTACTGGGGATTGAACTCAGGACCTTGCACTTGCGAGGCAGGTGCCAGAACCACTGAGCCAAATCTCTGGCCCTTGACTCAGACTCTTTTCTGGAGTGATGGGTTAATGTCTCAGCCCTCCACCCCAGGAGGTTGGTGCCCTCTTTAGAATATCTGGAGGCTGCATATTTGGAATATTAATCACAGCTATTTATCCTACACGGGTGGGATAGTTTTTTTCTCTGGCAATGCGAACCTCCAAATTGGCTGCTTCCGAGGGCCAGTCCTATCTACCTGCCTACTACACATCTAGCTAGCTTTTCTACCTATAATACTAGCTTTACAACTGGTAGGTGAAACTGATTAAACTCTTTTTGAGAGCCTCGGTTTCCTCCTTGGTAAACCAGGGATAAAAGGACACCACTGGGTTGCAGGTAGGATTAAACAGAAAAAATGTATTCCCTGTCCATCTAGAATATATTGAATATCCAAAATATTGGAAATCTTATTATATCAAAAGAAAATCATTGGTAAGAGGGAGATTAGTAATACCCTTTAACTATATTTAAAGATTGAGGCCAGAAAGATAGGAGGAATTTTATAAGATCCCTTTGGCTGTAGTTATAGCTATAGCTGCTAGACTTTAGTTTCCTTTTCGGTTGACAAGTGAGCCATAAAAGTGCATAAAGTTGTGGTTTCTCTGATAAAAGTGTGACTCAGAGTTGTAATTTCCGTCCTGTGGATGCATTGTTGACTAGATACACTGAGCATGGGAATAGTCAACAGAAAAATTTAAAGGAGGCCTGTTGGTCTTCAGACGCGCTTGAATAAA